>FIZT01005082.1:0-11014 GCA_900065295.1 Paracoccus marginatus
AAAACAGCGTTTTTTTCAAAATGAGGTGCACTTTGGGGACCTCCTGCTCCCCTCCACTTGCACTTAGGGGGCTCAATTTTTTTTTTAGATGTCCCCCCACTCAAAGTAAACTACCCCACCGAATTTGGTCAAAATCCAAGGTATGTTTTTCATTTCACTCCACCCTAATACTTACCTACTTAGGTACCTACTTATTAATTCATGCAAACATTTTTAAAATTTCGATTTTCAATCAAATACGAGTGCTACACATTAACGGAGTGGATATCTAACTAGAGATTTGTGTCATACTTATAGAATATTTAGCAATTTTTAAATTGCCAAACATTAGCAAATCATTAACCTTTTCATGTACATGAGTGTTCTCACCTGTCGCGAATAAGACTGAAAGGCTCTTTTAAAAGGATAACAAAACGTGTATCTTTTTACATTGACAAATACACAGCTCAAGTAGATAGGTACCTACCTATCTGATATAGAATATGGAATGCGAATGCAAACTGTTCGTGAAAACAAAAGAAAGGTTATACCGCTATCATGCGATGTGACTTTACATGACACCCCTTTTTCATTAGATACCTTATGTCCTTAATGTATGTATACGTAGTAGGTACAACGTCACTTATTGGAAAGAATTAATTTTCGTGCTCAGCTGCGTGTGTTATTTGTCTCATCTTATTCAACAAATAATCTTCGGTACTTATCGATTTAAATCAATAAATATAAAACAATTGGGAATCCCTTTGCTCTACCTACGCATTTATACTTGTAGCAATGTATAACAACTCTTTATTGTTATAATGCTAGGTAATACCATTGCTTAAGCAACACGATTGATTCAATTACTGGGGTTTTCAAAAATCGATCGCACAACTGGAAATTTTAGTTTTAGGGTTTAGGTAGGTACATAGAAAATCTGGTATTGTTTACTGTTTAGCTTTAGTGATTGTAATGGTACTTATTACCATTTAAGCCCATCTAGCTCCAAATAATGATTTAAAATCATCCTCAACTCGCAACATATTTTAGTAATTGGAATTTTTATGATGAAACAAACAAAAATGCGAAAAATCTGCCACGAAATTAACAGGCCACGATAGCAACGCGTTAAATTTAATAATGGCGAGGGCGAACCATTTTTATCGAAAATATATTCTACTTATTAACCACCATAAATTCTACGAACTTGGCCGTCTAAAGAAATTTCGTATTTTTATAATCGGAAGCTTTTTGAGAGAGTTGGTTTGATTATACATTATAGAGGTACCTATCTATACTTCCTCACTGGTATCGCGTCAATTCCCCACGGGAAATTCCCCGCCATCAATTCCCCGCCAGGACCATTCCCCACTGGACAATTGCGCGCTGCGACAATTCCCCGCGACAAAATTGCTCGCACGCTCGCAGTAATAATTTCTCATACAAATCAGGAACATAAATTAACGCTTTGGTACCCGATGCGAAACTGGCGGATGGGATGAAAAAATTTTTATACCGCAGTTGGTCTCAAAGGTCAATCACCAAAACCACGAAAAAAATTTATGTCAACTGAATTTTTTTTTGGAAATGGGTTCAATCGGTTTTGAAAAGTTTCAGGCAAGATTCCAAATCAACCTCTATAAAGTCTAAAGTATTTTTCTGGATTTTTACATCATTGGTTTCTAAATACGTTATGGTTCTTTCAAGCATAAAAATTTTGTTAAAATGTTCAAAAATGAAATTTTGAAATTTTTTTGAACTTCAGTTTGACCTTGAAGTTCAATTTCCAAAAATGATACTTCATTTACAAACATTTTTGCCCTTATTATTCATGGAGAAATTATTACTGCGAGCAATTTTGCAGCGAGGAATTGTCACAGCGGGCAATTGTTGCAGCGCGCGATTGTCCCGCGGGGAATTGTCCTCGCGAGGAATTGACCGCGAGGAATTGACCGCGAGGAATTGACCGCGGCGAACTGACCGCGGCGAATTGACGGTAAACCTCCCTCACTCACTCACTCACTCATTCATTCACTCACTAACTTACTTAGGTACCAACTTATTTCTAAAATTTTTGGAAAATAATACCATTATACCATTAATTAAAAAGCTACATTTATCACTGTAACGCGAAGCTTGATTCGAACAGGTATGTAAGTTATAAATGAATTACACGTGATGGTGTATTATGGTAGATATCATAATACTCTGTATAACTTAACTACCCTATCCAACTACCTGTAATCTGACATGATTTAAAAAGTATCCCAAAGACTTACCAGTTCAACAAGTTTTGTCACAAAAAACGGCGATTTGAGTAATTCAAACATATTTTATTTCCATAAAAATTTTCAGGATCGGTTTTGAAAACTTAAAAATATCGTTTATACTCGAACGTGACGACATGAAAGCGCACACCGTGGTGTAAAACTTACACAGCACTTATTTGCAATGCCTACACTCATAATCAACGTACAGCAAAGCGAAGGTGTTATCATACGCAAACACTCCAAGTAAAATACTTACTCAACACGAACAAACGAAAAAAAACGATAACTTTTTATTATCTCTAAAGTAGACGCGGGTGAAATCTAATACACTTTTTTGACTGTTCGAACGATTGTAAAATAAATCATAGCTACGTATTTATTGTGAAATAAAGAACCGCGTCCTACCCATAAGTATTTATGTCATAAGGTACATACAAAATCGTTCGTGTAGGTCTGTAAGCGAACGAAGTTGGCTACTAGCTAAATGTTCTCGAATTCGAATTGCTCGTTAGACCATGAGAAGATTAGATTTTGAAAGAAATGTCTTTTTTCTGACAAAAACAAACACCTATAGAAAAAAATTCATTACGTAATGTATTATGTGTAGTTCATCTGGTGTGTGTTGTGTAGTATCTGTATCTGCGTGTAGTGTGTGCCTTTTTTCCCCCAGAGGCCCCCCATCTGTACTATCACAGTGGGGGAAGATAGTGTGTACCTAAACTTAGGTACTGTGTACTACCGCGCTCTTGCAAGACTTTTTGTGGTACTTACCTATTCAATGTTTTCTCTATCGCTGTTTTACCATTTTTATTTCTCAAGATGGCTTACCTACCTAGGTATCTACCTACCTACCTACCTACCTACTCGGTTTTTCTCATTTTTAACGGGGGAAAAAAATTCAAAAGTAAAAAAAAAATTTGACTCATGCAAGAAAATTTTTGAAATTTTGAATTAAAATGGAAAGAGTAAAATACAAATATTTAGGTAGACATTTCAGATTCAGAACTACGATAAGAGTGAAAAAATTAAAATCCGCCAATTCTCACTGATAAGAACTCTCTGCTGAAAAGGACAGTTCTGGCAATTCAGAGTACTTAGACTTAGGTACCTATAATATCAATCGACTTCGGTAGTGTCACGAGTACCTATATAGATATAGATTTAAATACCTACGTACGTACACGTGTAGGTTAGGTATATATAATAATTTGTTCATTGCACTTCACTAACTACCCACATTAATTTAACTAGGTACTTGTATCAACTTCAACTATACGTATAAATATTATTTCATACGCGATCTACGCACACAAGTCCCAAAACTTTCATTGTTATCATTATCATAAAGTTGTGCTTACATATTAATAGTAACATAGGTATATGTTATGTAAAGATGGGCCCTGGTATATTGTTATCTAGCTCTTGAAAGTAGGCCAAAAATATTTTAAAACTTTCAAAATGGAAATTATTCTTTGACTTGGCAATGTTATACATTTCCTTTCTTTATAAGTACGATACCTACACCTAGTATTAAGTATACATGATCAATTTTTAAAGGAAAGATATATTTATACAAAGTACATTGGTATAGTGAACCGCAACTAAAATATTCAAACTTTGTACCTATTCCTTCTTCAAGTGCAGTAAAGTGGTTACGTGGTACTTGGGTAAATTAGGTAACGTAACATTTTAAAGAAAATCCATACACCAGAATGAAAGATATGACGTGTACTTACACTACTTACCATTTACCACATATGTACGCATATCTATTTCCAAAAAATTATGAAATGCAGTTTAATCCGGAAAAACTTACTGATTCGTATAGGCTCGTTTTTTATTCGTAGGGATAATTCAAGTCAGCTTTTGTACTGGTGACATTCCGCACAGAGTCATTCACACCAAATCCATTTACTACACATTCATAACAACGCACATATGTTCGTGGTAGACAGCGTACTTTATTTTATTCTTCTTTTCAGGGCAATTATCTCTGTCAAAAAAAAAAATGAGTAGTTGAATAAATCTAATCGTGTAATCTACCACTACCTGTGGATTGTGTGCACTTGTGTATGTAATCTGTGTATTTTGAGGGAAATAAGTTCACAATACTGACTAAGTACTCAATGATGAAAACATTTACCCGCGTTGCTCAATGTCTTATAATATAATATTTATACCTATACCTACATGGTGGGTATATTATTCAAAAATTATTCTACATTTTCAATCATTTTATAGGTTTGCCTTTAATTTAGAAATCTGTATGATATCGACTAAGAACCTGATTGACGAGCAGTGAAATTTAAATGAAAAAAATATTTGTTTAATGATATTATGAGATGAACGCGATTACTTGATCTTTTAGGAAAATGATGGTAACATTTTAATGAATCTATTTTATTAGGTACTTAATGTTCCTAAGTACAATATGTAGGTATATGGAGGTAATGAAGAAACACCAATAGATATCAATTGTAACCTGCAGTACTGCAGTTCTATAAAATAGGCGAACGCTATCAACATTGCTTAAATGTAGGCGTTTCAAGTATGCAATTTTATTAACGTCGCATCTTCGTTGTTTGTTGGAAAAATAACTAGTACTTAGTAGGTAGTAAGATCCTTATACGTACTCAAGAAGTCTTTGATTCTTCACTATAACGTAAGAAGTATTTAGTAGATATTATACAAGGAGGCATACTTACTTTACAGAGATTTTTTAGGAAAACCTACGTTCACCGAAATCAAAAGATAATTCAGTCGTTGCCAAAATGAATGCATGTGTATCATGTATGAATGAGTTAGCCACCTAATGAATAACGTAATCACAAGTCACAAGTATGAAAAGAAAAAGTGATCCAATTCGTTACATCCTGCTAAAAATCGTTTACAATAAGAGTATGTACTATACAAATTCGAATAAATTTTCTGTTAATGCACAAAAAGGAAACTACTACTGTGCAGTTTTTTTTTCTTCATCGTAACTAGTGTATTCAATCAAGATTTAATAAATTATATCCTCATTTTGTTCCCGCTGCCTTCATTTTTATACGACTAACGCGAAAACGCTTGAGATAGTGCAGTTGATTTTTGTATTTTGTATATTTTTTCGAAGATGAATAATTTAATGGGCGCGCGGTCTCATCCTATGTCATATGTAGATGTAGGTAATCAAATTTCTTTACAATCGACGATCGACGAAAGTCATACCGGCTTCGATCCCTTTATTCCAAAGAAACTGTTTTTTCCTGAGGCTCTGCTTTCAAATACTTGAGTCAAAATAAACTACCTCACCGAATGTTTTTAAGAGTTTAGCTGTGGTTTCATTCGATTCTAATTAGGTATTAAATAAACAAACAAATTTTTCTGTTACAGAAGTCCAAAAGGCTATTGATTGGTTGATGGGTCAAAGACAAAAAAACTATGGCTGGGGTGATGGATTAGATACAGCACAAGCTTTGCTGGCGGTTGAATTGACAAAATCTAGCACCACCTTTGAGAGGAAACTCAGCGCAAAACAATTGGAAATTGATTTAATTCTAAACCTCTGGCATCATGATGATCCTGAAGCAGTACCAATCGATAGTGAAAGACTGACCATAGGAAATATTGCATTATACTGTCTAGCCCTGATTGCCGCTTGTAGTGATCCAAGATTTTTTCACGGTCATGATTTAATCGGTATGTATGATTAAAAATTTGGATCATGTTATAAATTTATTTCTTTGCTTTGAAGAGAAAGGTGAGACCTTTCTATGCGCCAGCTTGTACTCACTTGTATAATGTAATGTGCATTGGAGCTCGCAAATTTTTTAAATAGGTAATGTGTGAAATTTATACGTGTCGTGGGAAACACGTATACCTACGTAGGTACTTAATTAAAACAATCTGGTTGGTTTATGAATGTTTTTTTTTTTTTTGCTGTCGAAAAAAACTGCACACATTTCCTGGGGGAGTTTCATTATTTTACGTCTTTTTTTCCAGTATCAACCACGTAAAAAAGCCGTTTGAAAAATTTTCGAGCGATGAAATATCAACGGTAACAAAAATATATGGCCTCTGAAGAAAAATTAATCATTTTATGTGTATCATAATAATGCCCCCTTTTATTGTCTTTTTTTGTACCTTTTTTTGAGTAATAAAAAGTAATAAAAATATTCGAAGGTGTTTCAGTTCTTTTTCAAATGCCAGAAATTAGTAGGTGTACGAGGATTTTGAGAACAACACTTTGGAATTAGATATTTTTGAAAATTTATGAGAGGCTTTTATTTTTTGAGTATTAGATTTAGGGTAAGTAATGATGACCGAAGAGTCTATGAGTATGCAAATCAAAAACTATTGGGACTTACTAGTAGATGTAGGTACTTAGTTGTCATCGAATACACGTTTCAATTCATTTGCTTATTTTACTTTAGGCTACTCTAACATGTTTCAAGTGTACCATCATTTACCGATACCATGTATGGGTAGGTATTTATGTAAGTAAGGATTACATACGTGATGTTGTACCTGCACCTGCTAGAGAGGTGCTGAATTCGGGCAATGGTATCTGGTACATATACATAATTATAAATACATACATATACTTAATATTCCACCTGAATAAAAAAGACTATAAGCGTATTCCTGCTGTGTGCGTTCATATCGCAGTGTTTTTAAAATAGGGAATTTATATGCACTTGAGCACCTAACTTCCATTTTTAATTTTTTCCTAGGATCTCTTTTACATCATGAAGCTAACTCAGATTTGGACTTTGCTATGAGTTCATTAGCAGCTTGTAAAGCAGGAGCACATGTGAGAAAACGACATTTGCGACGTTTGATTGAAATAGCAAACGACAAGCGTAACGTTGGTAAGCAGAAAAAAATAACTTAAGCAGGTACCTACTTTATCTTAAATTTGGGATCCACGGGCACGAAGATTAATTCTTTAATTGCTAGCCATGAAATCTTCCCATTGCTGTTGCACAATTTATTGCTTTATTTTAGAACGTTATATTTTATGTTTTGTATTTATACTTGTCTGTTTACTTACCAACCTACCTATCAAAATTTCGCAGAGAAATTTATTTTCTCTAAATATTTTTCAGAGGTTTTGAGCAAAGCAATACTTGCTTTGCAATGCGTAGAACGGGATCATAGAAACAGAAATGTTAAGCCATTGTTGAAAAAACCACTAACAACTTTGGCAATGATGCAACAATCTGATGGCGGCTTTGGAAGTCTACACACAACTGCTGTAGCGACACAAGTATGCCAATTTTCTTGTTTTACACGTATGGATGTACGTATGAATAAGCATAAATATTACAGGCATTGCAAGAAGGTAAAGCCATTTGGAACAGAACTGGTGCAGTTGCTTGGTTATTGAATCATCAGGGACCCGACGGTGCATTTTTCGACATACCTACCACAGCCGAGGTAATCATTGCATTAGCTAATAACGGCGCAAACTCGTATAAAGAAGATAATTGCGACGATCAAATTGGTGGTGGTATGTTACCTTTTTTTCTCAAGTCTATTCAGTAGTAGGTACCTACCCACTACATTGTGTACCCAATACATATACGTAATTACGTAGGTACATATATCTCATAATTTTTATAGTTCTGTTGGTATATTAGTATGTATCATATCCACCGAAAGTGATTTGACCAGGTCTGTAGCTAAGGTAGGGCAAATCGGAAAATGCCCACTTTGGCTCGAGCATTTGCTCACTTTGGAAAAAATTTTCAATTTCCCCTCTCACAAGCTGAATATCAGAATATCAGTCACTTTTTTCTTTAAACCGCCCATTTTTAAAAATTAATTATCATAAAGTTCTAGCCTAGTTAATTATCCACACAGTCAAAATATATACCTACCCTTTTCCATTTTTTCAAAAATTTTGCCCTCGTTCCTCTTGAGCTATAACATTCTTTATAAGTTATTTTTTGAATTTTATTCTAATTTTTATCAAAAAAAAAAAAAAAAAAAAAAATTACCTTCATCCTGTGAAAACCGCTTAAAATGATTTTTCTTCAAGAGCTTTTAATTTTTTATTTTGTTGCCCAATTTGGATAATTATTTATTTTCCCCGGTTGAAAAAATTCCTAGCTACAGGCCTGTCTGATTTCGATGAAAAAGTTTCATATCCACTTAGCCGATTATCAATTATTTTTGCAGAACGTACGGAAATTGGAACTGCTATAATTACTCCATATATGGTAGATTCTGATAATGTTACGGTGACTCAAATGAATAAAACATCTGAAAAAAATTATACAACCGAAGGACCAGAAATTAATGCAACGAATATTACAGTAACTTATTCTATTTGGGTCGGAAGCAACGTGTCTGAAAAACACAGTATTAATATAACAGTGGATCACAATGAAACATTTTACGAAATTATGGAAAGAGCAGCTGCAGCGGATAACAAATATACGTAAGTAAATATTATTTTGAAATTATCTTCACCCTTACGTTTTCACTTCAAAATTAAGAGGTCAACTATTATACTGAACACAAACACTTACAGGTTTTCAGCCACCGAATGGCCAAATGGACATTACGTTCATACCTTATATGGATTTAAAGAAGAACCGATGAGCTATCATTATTGGTTGTTATACAGGTTATCAGAATTTCCCGACCCCAAGAACCCGCCTGGGAATCAACTTGTAGCTCCTACAGGTAGGAAAAAACTATGATTCCAACACAATATTACCCACCTCATGATATGCTTAATATTTTGCATTTGTTAACTACTTTCTTTCGTTCTTTTTTTTCTTTTTGTATAGGAGTTGATGACTTGATAATTAAGGACGGCGAACATTATCTATTTTGGTACAAGAAATTATGAAGAATTTGGTGGCCCGCTTCTGCTTCATAACAGAAATTTGTTAATTCTTGGGTTGTTAATTCCCTCTTTCGATTATTTTTTCTGTTTCCGTTTCATTTTTCATGTCGTATGTACTCATACCTACTTACGTTTTGTTTTACATCTATTAATTTTGTGTAGATATTATATGTTTGTATGTATGTATTTATGTATGTATGCATGTTTCTGGTATAATTACCTACACTAATTTTTGTGAGTATGTATCATAAATGTGGGACTTCTACCTATCTGTTTGAATGTAATGTAGCGCACTGGTATTTCGAGGCTATATGACCTTTTTAAAATTTATTAATACTCACTTAATTCAAACTAAAATAGTATAAGTGCATTGTCTTTTGATTTCTACTTTGTTCATTGCATAATTGCATTTCTTATTTTCATGTATTGCTTGAAGTCATAGCCAGTAATGAAATCGAAATTCATGTTTCACTCTCTATCTTGTACCATCTACTTTAGTACTCATACAATTCATTTCAAAATTGAAAAAAAAATTGCAGTATATTTCACAATATTGTAGCATCCACTCGGGTTAAGAGGTTTTGCCAGTTATGCATAATTATAAATCTTAAATGCAGTACATGGGCAGTCCCTAGCTCCCTACTCACAGTCGGACTACCTTATTTATCGTAGTATCGGGAGATTTGCCGACGCGCTCTCTTGAATTTTACATAATTATGTTTCTTTTAAAGATTTTTGATCTTTTTTGAAGCAACAGTTATTAATTTTGCTTCCTCACTTCGCTCGGGAACCTTTTTTCCTTTTCTTTTTACTCGAGTAATCGTTGTAAAGGGAGTCGTGCTTCGCTATTTTAAGTACCTATTTTATCTATTTGTGAAGTGCCCTTTTTTAAAGAAATTAACAAATTATCGTTGTTCGTTCTACACAGAGCCAACCCGTAAGTGAGTATACTTCCAATAACCAAAATGTATTGTGATGAAAACCCAACATACGTTAAGCAAACCAGTCTGCTACTGCTACATTCAGTACATAACATCCTTCACTTTGATTTTACGATTTTTTTTATAATACCTACCTAAAGTGCATAAATGTTATTACCTATGATGTAATGACTTCCCCTTCCGCTAGTGATGTTTCAGCAGACAATAAAACAATAAATAATTCAAGTACGTAATACGTAAGTAAAATGTTTACAATGTAACTTATTTACTATCCACATTTTTGTATCCCTACTAATTGAATATTTAAAAATTAATTTTGTATTTTGACTTTTGAAGTTTTGACCAATAAAATGTATGTTCAGTTGTGTGACTTTTTAATTTAATTTCTTTTAAAATATTCTGATCGACTTTTATACCTATGTACCTAATTCATTGCTCTCGCTGTTTGGCTGTTCTAGTCTAGAAAAATTTTCGTGTTTTTTTTTCAATTTTTCATCTCAGAGAATTTCGTAAAACACACTCCCTACAACTTCGTCTCCGTGCTATACTCTGTGCGTTTACATTCAATTCAAGCTTCGTAGTTTCATGTTTCATTACAAAAAAAAAATTAAAATTAAAAAAAAATCAAAAAGGGAGGAATTTAAGGAAAAAGAAAAAAGAAAAACCGGGAAAACCCCGATGGAAAAACAAAACCTGAAGAAGTTGGAAGAAGACAAGAGTAGAGTGCGGATGGCATATATCCAAACCCCAGTATGCTAGAGCACCACTACTGAACAAACGCCGATTCTCGCGTTCGTCAACAACATCTTCGCTCGGCACAACGCTTTGATACACCATTATTCATGTCAATTACTTTCTTTTCCAAAACAAAATACTCAATTTTCATTTCAGGAGAATTGGAGAATTTATAAAACTTGAGTAATTATTTTGCTTTGCAAATGAAACCAAACGCAAAAAGGCAAGGGGCAAAATTTGTGATTGAA
>FIZT01005088.1:0-25142 GCA_900065295.1 Paracoccus marginatus
AAACAGCGTTTTTTTCAAAAAGAGGTGCACTTTAGGGACCTCCTGCTCCCCTCCCCTTGCACCTAGGGGGCTCAATTTTTTTTTGGTATGTCCCCCACTCAAAGTAAACCACCTCACCAAATTTGGTTAAAATCCAAGGTATGTTTTTTATTTCACTCCACCCTAATGTACATATTATATTTACTCGAAATGACCATTTTGACAATTTCTCCTCGCTTACTCGAATTTTGGAAGTTCCAAAGTCATCAAGTTTTCGATTTTTTCATCGAAATTTTTTTCAAAGAGTGATGGGGCAAAAATTTTCGAAAATGGCTCTCTGAATAGGAACAGGCAAGTTGTGGCTTTCAAACATGAAAAAATCACGATGATTCCGAGAAATTTGAAAAAATGTAAAAAAAAAAATTTTCTTTTAAATATCCAATCCTCTAAAGAACTCAAAAAATCAAAAAAATCAAAAAAATGATCTGATCTCTCAAAATGATTTTTCCATAGAGGAAAAAAAAATTGATTTCGAAAGACCACAACATTCGAACTTGAAAAATGGCCTTCTCAGTTTTCTATCTCTCACATCGTCTCACCTTCAAACTCCCCCCCCCCCCCTCCTACTAATAAGTTTCCTCCAACAATAATTTTTTGATAGAAAAAGCATAACATTTTAAAACGCGATCGAAAAATTCAAAACATTATCAATAATTCATACACGCAGCACTTCGATCGAGTATACATATACGTATACCAAAAATATGACGCGAGAACGGATTTAAAACATATCACCCATCCCGATGCATTATCAAAGATTACTATCGCTATACACAAAAATGACATTTTGAACTACAGCGACGTCGACGTTATGTATATATGGCAAGACGAAAAAGGGGATTTCGTATAAGGACGCGATACACCATACGTATTCAGAATAACAAAGTAGAAAATCACCTCCATTGCGGTACACTTAAATAGATACGTATATAGTTGTCGTATTACACAGCCGTTTATAAAAATATACCGCGCCGACGATTCCACCCACCCCTCTACGAATATAAGGGTAATAGCCGCCCAGTCGATCTGCGTCAACCTTTGGAAAAACTTTCATTACGCTAAAAGCTTGCCGAGCCGGATGGATGGTTGGACGCCGCGACCGCGGCAAAGGCGTGCGACCTCCCAACCGGCCGCGAGGCGCGAATTTTGCGGTTTTCGCCGCTGATTAAACGGTTATGATAACATTTTAAACGATATGGTTCCGCATATTGTGACAATAACAGATAACGAGGTCGGACAAAATAAATAACCGGACCGCCGAGCGGCTGCCCCCCTCTTTGCTTCACCAACGCCGCACCGTAGCCGCGTATCGATATCGTGAACTAAAAGAATTATATTCGCGTCGTGTTTAATTTCATTACGACGATAAAAATCGATCGTTTGCTGGCCATCGCCGTCGCACCCGACCCGACCCGACCCAGCGTGGCGAGGCGTCCGTCCAGTACGGTCGTGTTTTTGAAAAATGTGTTATTTTATCGTACATTACGTCTCGTCGCTCGTTGAATTTTTAATACACGTATATGTACGCTCTTCCGTCGGTCGTGGTCGTCTTCGTCGCTCCAGTCGAATTAACTCGCTCGCGCGATAAAACTGTACACTACGATACTAGATGAATACCTATAGGTGTATCGACTGGTAGTCTACGTACGATGTCGGTCGGTCAGCCCGAAAAATACCTTTATAGATGTGGAAAATTATTACATACGCAGAGACGAGCTCGAAATCGTATACCATAAGTACTCGAATCTATCTTGTAAGAACATACCTATATACGTACTCGTATGGGCATTGCGGATGCCCACACGTACCTAATCTTCCGACGATGGTGTAATTTGTACGATTGCGAGAGACTCTCTGCGCGTCCTTCTCATTCTATAATCGAATAGCAGCAGCATCGGCAGAAATAGAGTAGGTGCTGGTTCTTGTGCTGGTGTAATGTGGTTATGTGTATGATATGGCGATTGATCGGTTATTTCGGAATTTAGACGTGTGTGATTCTTCATTGCTGGCACTAATGATCGAGGTTTTCCGAATCTTTTGAAATTTGGGATAAAAATAAACGAGTCAGAAGGACGAGAGATAAAAGGGTCCGCTCGAATTTTCAATCAAAAAGAAAAATAATGAGAAAAATCGACGACAATTCAATTCTGCATCCATATTCATCTTCCAAGATGAAAAAAATCCTCAAAATTCGACCATGCAGCGCGTATGAGTGGATAGGCTTACGTACGATAAATGGTAGGTACATTCAAACCACCCATTCTACATACTTATAATCCAGCACCAACATTCGAGAATGGAACTTGGGAAGCCGGAAAATAATCACCGGCGACCTTGACGCAGCGCTACGCGACCGCGGTAATTTGCATTAATTTTTCGTAATCGTTTTTTAGTATCTTTATGCATTGGTGACAAATCTCCTCCGCGCTCTCGTATCATTGTGTGAGCGTACCGTACCTATATACTCGAGCAAGCGAATACAATACCTCCACAATTGTATGCCCATTGCCCATTGCCCACGAAAGCGAACCGTATTATATACCTACTACGTACGTATAGTATATGCACGATCGCGTCGCGCTTTATTTATGATGTGCGGTGGTGGCTGTTGCGGCGACGATATTATTAATTATATCGCGGACGGAGAGGATGGCGAAGGGGTTCCTAAATTACGTTTTAATTGAATATTACGAACGACTAATGGCATTTTATTTATACGTATACGCGTATATAGATTAGAATCTAATCGTCCGAGTGCTCCTTCCTGCCTAGGCTTTTTCGTGTAGATCAAAACGTACGCGTTGATTTTAGGGTTAGATGACGCGACCGACGCGACTGGAGGAGTTCGAAGGTGGTTTGGAGGACTCTTTTGAAGCGCTCGAGGAAAATGTGAGATTTGAAACTGGCTAATTAAAAATGACGACACTCGATTTTGATTGAAAAAATAAAATCAGAAATATAAAATTGAATTTAAAGAAGATTTTTTTTTTTTTTTTTTTTTTTTGGGGGGGGGGTCTGACAAAACCAAGTCAAAAAGTTTATTCACAATCGAAACAATGGTCGCGATTCATCAAAAGCAAAAAGGTAATAAAAAACCAATTTGATTATCAAAATCGATAATCAAAATCAAGAAACCGATTCGATGATAAAAATTGATAATTGAAATCAAAAATCTGAATCGATAATCAAAATCGATGATTAAAATCAAAAAACTGATTCCACAGTCAGAAGAAAAATTGATTCGATAACTATAAAATCAAAATATTAATTCAATAATTGAATTCGATTATCACAATCAAAAAATAATCTGAGAATCAAAATTATCAATCATTGAAAAATTGAAAAACTACTTCGACAATCAAAATAGAAAAATTTGATAATCAAAATCAAAAAAATTATTCCATAACCAAAATAATAATTACTCGATAATCAAAATCGATGATTATAATCGAAAAACTGATTTGATGAACAAAATTATATTTTGATAATCAAAATTGATCATTAAAATCAAAAAACAAATTCCAAAATCCAAAAAAAAATTCGATGATCAAAATCAAAACATTGATTGGATCATCGAAATTGAAAACTAATTTGATAATCAAAATCGATGATTGAAATCAAATGATAATTTGATAGCCAACTCACAGATTTGATGATCGAAATCAAAAAACGAATTCCACCAAAACAAATAATTCGATAATCTAAATCAAAAATTAATTTGATAATCAAAATCGATTATTAAATTTGAAACATTGATTCGATAATCAAAATCGAAAAACTAGGTAATTTGATAATCAAAATCGATGATTGAAATCAAAAATTTATTTGACAAGTCAAAAATTAATATTTGATGATCAAAATCGATGATCAAAATTAAAAAATGGTCAAGTACCACAGTCAAAAGAAAAATTCGATTATATTGATTCGATAATCAAATTCGGAATCAAGAAACTGATTCGATAATCAGAGTCAAAAAATTTACTGAAAATGAATTCGATACCTCAAAATTGAACATTGATCGATTTGTTGAAATTCGAAAACCATTTTGGTTATCAAAATTGAAAACATATCGAATCACCAAAATAAATAATTGACTGAAAAAAATAATCGATACAAATACCTACTAGTATCGAAAATTCAATCTTAAAATAAAAATTAAAAAATGACCGTATTAACTTCGAACAAATAAAAATTTTTTCAAAAATAAAAAATTTCATCAATATATTGGTACATTGACTCAAAAATGTAATTTTTCTTCTCCCAGATATTTTTAGCAATTTAAATTTTCATTTTATGAACTAGGAAATAATACAATCTCAGAAATTTTAATACACGATAATTTTCAAATTTTTTATCATTTCGATGATTTTAACGATCGCGCCGAACTTCACCATCACGATTCAAAAAATTCTATACCAATCGAGATTTGCATAAATTGTCGCGATTTCCCCGTAATTTACGATTTTCCTGACTCTTAGCACAAATTTTATTGCCTCGAATTTCCTTACCTTTCAGAAAAATTACGACAACAAACTCCCAATAATAATACAACTTTACGGTCTTGTCACCTCACGTGCTAAACGCTCGCAAATATCACATAGATACTTCCCAAGTCACCCGATCGCGCCACCGAGTCTAATAATTTTCTCATCTTTTACAGTGGGCCTCAGTAGCATCGTGGTTTCTGAAACCGGAAGCGAATAATCTGCTGTCGACGACGTGCTCCTCCAACAGCCAGGTTACCCATTCGCCAGTCAGCAATAATGTTAAGAACAGCAGCAATTGCAGACTCTCGTCAGATCTTCCGTTATCGTTCGGACCGACTATTTGCACGGTAAGCGAACGTAATAATTCGTATATACCTATTGGATTATAGCATACTTATACGAATATAGATACGTCGTCCTTTCGCGCAGAGCAGATCCGAGATACTTGGCACGTTCACTTCGCCTTCCTATATACTTTTTTTTTTTTTTTTCTTCACGAAAAGAATTTTTTTACACGTCACGATTCGCGACATGTCCATATTTATCTACATAATGCATCGAAAAATTCCACAAATCTATCACACAGCGCTATTTAGGTACACGAAACACGAGAACGAAACGCGGAAAGGGGGGAAATCAAATTATCTACGTAGGTAATCTTCGCGGATTACCGCAAGCTACAGCCAGCCGGCAGCCGGAGAGTCGACGGGTATAATTTTGGTGACAGAGACGGACGACAAAAATAATCACACGAGGAAAAAAAAATGAAAATCGAACGACGACGAGTCTGCCTCCTCTTGCATGCGCCTGTCCAGCATAGAGTAATCAAACGCGACCATCGTGCGTATATTTTCATCTCTGTCTCGCTAATATGCGGTGCTGGTACTTCTCTAGTTGCGGTATACGTACCTGCGTACACTTTATCCGCATGGCAATGCGCGACAGAGATAGTAAACCAGTTATAAGATGGAAAAAAAAAATAGTTAATATACGATTCGGTTTGGCGTCCCGCCGTCACAGTTATTACTTGCGGTATAGGTTTTAAATTGCCTTTTCGATGTGTTAGAAGAATAAGACTATTGTGGGTGTTATGCAACGACCTTCGGTGTCAGAAGCGCGCACACAAAAGAATTAGACTCGGCTACCTTTTTATACGGTTGATATTATTAGACGACGTTGTCGTTGTCGTCGTCTTCGTCATATACCTAGTCTTCTTATACACACGACTATTATGGAAGACGTATTAGTCATATACGTACGATATCGTCGTCATATTGCGCAGACGAATGGACCACGACCACTCTTCAATGTTGTCGTGCGTATGTCATGCAGATTTGCACTGTGTGCGGGGGTTCGCGAATGGTCTAAATGCAAAAATATGTGCATTTGCTCATTAACAAAAACAGAGGCCTAACCAGATGAAAAATACTTCAGAACCATAATTTTGGGATCAACTTTTTTTTAGTACTTTCACGTCGAAAATGTTGAAAAATATCGACCATTTTCCAAAAAAAATATTCCAAAAATGAAAAAATTGATCATTTTTGACATTTTTTTTCGATCAGCGATTGACCATGAATTTCGAGTGATTTTGAAAATTTTTCACGATAAATCGAACGATTCGACCAAAAATTTAAAAATTGACTGATTTTGACAATTTTTCTCGCAGTTAATTAAACAATTTTTAAAAAATCGAAAATCGAATAATTTCAAATAGGTAGTTTTTTCGATCAATCACACGATTCGATTATCAATTTGGAATAAAAATCTATAACTGGAATGGGCTCAAAAAATTCGGGTATCGATTTGCAAAAAATAATAAATAAATGAAGCGGTTTGAAGAAGATTGAACAATCGAATCATTTTGATGATCGATTTCGACGATTTTTCTTTCGATTACTAAAAATGATCAATTAGTTGAATTATGGGACAAATTCAGCGATTTTTCTTGATAAGTCGAATGATTCGATTATCGATTCAAAATTAATCGATAAATTAGATAATTTGAAAAGAACTTAGATCAATTTTGGATCATTTTCCTGGAATAATCAAATATTTCGATGAACAACTCGAATGAGCTTGATACCTCAAATGGACACAAAAAATTGAAATATCAATCAATTGATGCAATTTTTCTCGATTAATAGAATCGAATGATTTGATAGTCGATTTGGAAAACTTTACACGTCGAATACTCGCAAAAATTCAAGCACTCATTTCAATGAATTTTTGGCAATTATCGACGCAAAAATAATCGATGGATCGAATTTTTTGAAAAAAAAATTGAAACCGAGTTTAGATCATTTTTCTCATTTGATCGAATATTTTGATGATGAATTTTTTAAAAAAAAATCAGAAACCTCGAATACTCGATGAAAAATTGAAAGATCGATCAATTTCGATAATTTTTTTTAATGAATCGAATTTTGTCGATCGTCGATCTAAAAATATCAAAAACTCAATAAAATTTCAAATCTTCAAATTTTTTCCCAGTCGACGAAATATTTTGATAATCGACTGAAAAACACTCGATAACTCGTACCATTTTGAAAAAATTAAATCTCGATCAGTTTCCTCGATCAACTCATGAATTCACTAGATAATCGACTCAAAAATATTCGACAAACAGACCGATTATCGACCAACGCAATGAAAAAATCTCTCGTTTCGCACAACTTTCACTTCAACCACTCGAACACCGTAATTTTCGTCAAATCACCCAATTCTGCCCCATCCCAGCACGCCATGCCACAAGGCACCAAATCTGCTCCAAAAAAATCTACTCACTGTATGTATCGCCATTCGCCACGTGCAAACTGTCCACACCGCGCGTCTCACACGACTTATACTGCACATTTTTCATCCGCGCTTCTCCTTCTGTCACTCTACGTCGCGTCCTTTCTTGTATTTCACTGTCAAACTCGAAGTCGATTCTCGCTCTCAGTCTCGTGTAGATGAAAAAAATAAAATAAAATACACGCAGCTCTATATACATAATAATAATTTGCCTTCAAATACGTGTACCTATACAAAACCATGTCCTTGCAACTGCCCGTTTGTCATTGCGGTTTCGCACCTCCGGCATCTCGCCCCTGTACCCTCGCATGTTGCTGTCGCGCGTGCTAGCGTTCCGATCGATCTGCTTTATTGCCCGTAAATCTTGTCTGTCGCAGCAGAATAAAAGAAGAGGTAGGTTAACAAAAAAAAAAAACTGTCTATAATCTGGTGTAATGATTTTATCGAAGCGTGGAAATATCACTTCGCTTAGAAGTGATCTGTCACATCGAGGGCCATGATTGTACTTATACATATACCAACGTCTATCTATACCTGGACGCGTTCGAGTCTACATATAAATCAAGCGTACGGATTCTTCGAGTGTTTAGGAACATGCTAGGATGCGGTATGGTGGACTCTCCCATTTACACCTAAATTATTTTTACACATTACCGCCGAGTATTGTAGCTAGATATATTATTAATACACACGCGCAGAATAAACGTACATACGTACGTAGCCTAGGTATATGTAGGTATTTTCTCACCACTTGTCCACAAATCGTTAAAACAACGGGAAGAGAGCACCTGCAGCGACGGCCAATGTATTCCTCATTAGCACAATTTCGTGTCCTGAAACATAATAAAATAAGACGACGGACGCGTTAGTACAGTTTCTCTACACCTATTCGTATATTATATTAAACTTACACATACGTACGTACGTATACTGTACCACTAGGCTAATATAATAATTGGCGAAATTTTTTCTCAAACCGGCCACCGCATACGAACGAAATTCTCTCTAGAGCAAATCTCAGATAAAAAGACGCGTATTATACATACGTACATATGTAAGTTGCGCTGATAAGGCGTACGTACAGTACATATATTGTCTCCTTATTCTCATATATACTTATAAAGACCTCATAGTCTCTGCAGTCAAATCGTGAGCCGAACTTTCACCGCATGCCTATAGTTCAGAGAGCTCGCGTTCGTTTGTAAAATTTTACACACAACACAATAATAAGTTTTTTTTTTTTACGATTACACGCGTAAATACTCCTCGCTGCTGCGACCGCGACGCCGACGACATACCTAATCTCGCCACAGTGCGTAGATAGGTCTCCCCTGTACGTAGTTTGAGTAATTATCCTCGCGATACGCGGAGCTACTTAAGTATAACGAAATTATAAAACGCCAACTCTCTTCGGTGCAGCACACCATCGAATCGCGTATGTGTATATAAATGATCCGCTAACGCGTATACGCTTTTCTCAACAATTAGTCCAATTTTTTCTTTTAATAGAACATGTAAATGTTTACGAACCATTTACTTAGTTATATTTATTCTGCTCTGACCAAAGATGCTCAAACGCGTGTGATATGCGAATGAGCTGCTGACACCTATACACCGCACTGCACGTATAATATAGGTACTCCGATACATACCGCCTCGATAACCATCTTCATCATCGGCGATTGTATATCTATCCACCGATGCACAGTACGTTAAGCTCGTGTAATAATCACACACGAGGCTGAATACAGCATTTTTATTTTACACGTATCGCAGCATCATCGAAGCTCATCTACGTATGTGTGTGTATGTACATACCTACAAGTGTTCACAGATCGAAGAAGATCTGTGCTGCAGGTGAGAGCGGAGCGGCAGCATGCTTCTAGTTCGAGTCGCGTGCCTTTTTCACGTGCGCGCTCGATGTTCGATGATGGCGATGAGTGAATTGTAAATTTTCCGAAAGATCGAATTCGCAGCGCGAGCTTATTATATGCTGGCGCGAAGTAGTACGGCACGCAGTCCGTATAGATAAATGGCCAATTAAATTTGAATTTCGAATAATTACGAGTAGGTACTAGGTACTCGATGAAATTATACACATCTAGATTCGGGTATGATTTTACATGTATTATTCGTGCCAACTGAATATCATTTTGAGGAGGGGGAGGGGGCGACTTGAACAAATCAACACGAACGTTAAAGGTTGCTATAGGTAAAAGTAAGAAAATTGGCGTTGAATCATGAATCGCAAAAATTAACCTGAACGAGAAATCGTCAAAAAATTGACCAAGTTTTGGGAGTCGACTCCATAAAAGTCGCATAAACTTGAAATTAATTTAAATCCATATTCATCGAAGGTGGAAAAAATTTTCAAATTCTGGCATTTGGTCCAAGAATTGGCGATAAATTCAACTAAAATTTCATTATTCAAATTTATAGATTTGTTCAATAAGAAAAAAAAAAATTGAAAAATTTGAAAAATAATCCCAAATTAGAGCCATACTTACTTCACCCAGAATTTGGCTGGGAAAAAATGGAACAATTTTGGGACAGAAGTCCCCTCCTCCCCGTAAAATTCATTGGTCCTTATCTAAATCAATGCAATAAGTTCCATTCACAAAAAATTGCCTAGATACTTCTCTCGATTTTTCACTCAATTCTGAAATTCATAATTGAACTCAAAATTCAATCCGATAAATCTCTGCCACAATTTCAGCATTTCATCCCAAAACCAAAATTAATCCTTAGTTGAACATCTTCATCTTGATTCCATGATTCTACACCCCAGAACTTGAATAGAAACTGTTGATTCAAATTGGGACACTTGTCCCAAAACCGATATAACGATCCCAGAATTGTTCGATTTCATCTTGGAGTAGGTATTTTGATTTTTGAATGCTAAAATATAAATTTGACCCACAATTGAAAATAGATCGATTCAAAATGAGACACCATCCCAAAACCCACAGTGATCTTAGAATCACCTAATAATTTCTTTCTCAATTTTTTTTTTTTTTTTTTTTTTTACGCAAAAAAAGTGAATGTTCTGATAATTTAGATATCCCAGAATTCAAATTGAACCCAGAACTGAGACGAGACTAGTTTGAATTTTGACGCTTGTCCCAGAACCAATAATGATCCCGAAAAAAAAGAAGAGATTTTGTAATAAGTAATTAGATCCCAGAATTCCAATTAGACCCAGAATTGAAGAAATTGGCCCGTATCCCAGAACTCACATTGACCACAGAATTTATTAGTTTCATCTTCATTTTATTCTCCAAAAAAGAATTTTTTTTTGCAGCGGATCCCAGAATTTGAAATGATCCCAGAACTGAAGTTGATCCCAGAATTGTTGATTGTATAATTTTGAAACTAGAAATTCGATTATAACGAGACCGATTCGAATAATCCCAGAACTCAAACTTTGATCCCAGAATTGATATTTTTGTATTCGATGAGATTTTTCTCGAGAAAGGGGAGGGGGTGAAAATGGATTCCTCAAAGAAAAGCAATCCCAGAGTTTAAAATTTGGTATTCACACTATCAGAAAAGAAATTGACCTCAAAATTTTGAGATTTCTTAATGGAAAACAGAATTTTTTGAAAAAAGAAAATATTACAGCTCATTTTTCCCCGGGAATTCTCCACGAGTAATTCATTGTTTTTCAACTCGAAATTTATAAAAGTTGAAGTTTTTTTCCTATTGCCACTCCCAGTTTAAAATTCAACTCTGAAATCAATCTCGATCGATAATCACATTCGGCGAATTCCCATCGAACTCAGAACTGAAACCGAACACCCTGCGTACTCGCGATGAAAATAATAATAAAACAAAAAACAACAGGAAAACCATGACTCATATCCTCGGACCAGTTTCACACCGGTCAATTTAAGTACATATAGCAGCATGGACTAGGCCAGCAAGTGAGGAGATCGGGGGAAATATACGCGAAACACGTTCTCAGAGTGGACAAATCCATCGTCGTGATGCGAATAAGACGACCGCGACGCAGGGAGCACACAGCCCCGCTAATACTACCGGCAAATAACTTCTGTAGCTGATTACGTTCCATCCATTATGCTCGGTCTAACGCTGCCGCATGTCAATTTTGATCTATACGGTTAATCTGCCGCTGCTTATGCTGCGCTATTCGCACCGCAGCGTCGTCGCGATAACCTTGTATTACGATATACTATACCTACAGAGCCAGAGTCGCGATTGCCATAGAATCGCATAAGTATAGAGCTATATCTGACGACGAATGGAACACGTAACAAGTAACACGCTGAAAGTATTGCGGTTAATTGAGTATATAGTGCTATTTTGCGGTGTATTTCTAAAGCAGCCATAAGATGCACCGTAGGTACATTTTCGAACGACTCTGGATGCGGTGGCGTGGCGACTGCATACAGCATATAGCCGATGGGTGTTACGGTGGAACGTTAAATCACGCGTCGTCTTCGTCTATCTATCTCGCAAGAGCTTTAATGCTCTTCCGCGATTAACGAGCGCGCGAGTTTGCAATAATAACATCAAGAATGCCAGTTACTCGCGCGGTATATATATAGGTTTAGGTACACTTAAATATAGTATACGTTTGTCGTGCGTCCACGATGACACAGCATAAAAGTATCGACGACTTGTCATCGTAATTCCAAATCTACCGTACCTTACCTTCGCCGCTGCCCCACAGACAAATTTTTTTTTGCAGCGGCAAATGATTGGCCGCAGGAGTACAATTAGCGACTCGAGTCCAAGGTTAAGGCGAAGGTCACCTATGTAATATACATTAACGAGTCATTGTGTGCATGTAACACTCCAAGTATGTACCTATATAGGCGCTATAAAGACATTTACACACACACAAGTCAGACTCTGACTGCTTGATAGGTCGTCTTATTACCGCACCAGCCGAATACCTTTACGCTGCTATACGTAGTATTTGTACTATTAGCGTACCGCGAGTAGGTATATCCACCTCTCTCTCACGTAACTCGTATATTCGTATTGTACGCACACGGGGCACATGTCGTCGCCGCCGCAATCTGCATGCCGCAGCATCGTCGTCGCCATATCCCGCTGCAGCAGTTATTGATTAGCCTTATTATTCATCGTCTTAACAATCGACCATACGCCTCCGCCACCTTCGTCGCTCCCATACCGAACCGACGACGTAGACGCGTCTCTGCTGGCTAATTCTTTGTGTCACCTCGCGGCTACGGTTGTTGTCTCTTTTGTACCCATATTTTATTGTAGGTACCCGCGTCTACATACATCGATGATACGGCGGTCGTCGTCGTCGTCGTCGTCGTCGTCATCTTCGTCATCGTCATTACTTATCAGCAGTACCGATGCGGCGAAATTTTACTACAAACATAATAATATTAATCGCAATGGAATGTGTTTCTCCAATCTCCTAAGCGTAGATTGGAAAATGAAAAAGAACTGATTCGTCCGCAGTCTGTATTAGGTCGTTATTAAATTACCTACAGTGTTGCAGAGGACGACACGACGCGGCTGCTTTCATATATCTATACCTTCCTTCGCGCGGTATCTCCGCGATAGTAATTAAAAAGAAAAAGAAAAAGAAGAAAAAAAATGTTCAGCATTATTATAATTACGATTACGGTAAAAGATCTAATTAACCAGGTCGTTCCTCCGCGTCCGGCACGCATAGATACTACGCTTCTCTAGAATCCCGCGCGCAGAACGAGTAACACGCCTACTACACGGCAATGCGCGGTATCAACCATCGAAAATATACACACAAAAATCGTCTCCACGAAATTTCACACACTTTACCTGCGCTATGCCACTCTCTCGCCGTCGTCGATTGGTATAGGTAGTATAAGAAAAAGGCGACTTCTTATAAACTATACTGTAATTTCTAACTGGCACGAAACAGCCAATTTAGATATACACCATGCACCACGTCCAAAGTCCACTCAATTTACCGACTATAGTCTACGACTATACGCTACATTCTTTTCCCTTTCATTGATGCGGCTGTATAGAGAGGTAGGCAGGTATATCTACAGCTCGACGATTAATTAAAAAATTTCGAATACAAACTTGTTTCTTCTGGATGACCGAAACGCGATGAATGTGAAATGAACGTAACGCAAGATGACCATCGACCAGCGCGAGAATTAATTTTTACAACGCACGATTTTTTTTTTTTACACCGAAATTTTCTATAGATTCGTTTTATCGATTAATAATGCATACGTTTCGAATATAGCGAATGGAATTATTTTGGTAGGTGTAGCCGCAGTATTTTCGCATGTTGCTGCGCGAGTTTGACGCGGCGAGAATAGAAAGGTGTAGCACCGCATCCAGAAGTCTGGGATGAATGCGTTACAAAGCACTGAGATCGAGGGGAAGGTGTCGAAGAGGGGCGGGGGGGGTATCATCTCAAAAGATTTACTCGGACATCTCTAAAACCAACAGAAAACAAATCAAAAATGTTTTTGAAAAATTTTAAATTTTAAATGAGCGGTTTTCTGTTCAAAATTTCCTTGAATCTCGATTTTGGGATGAAATCTGAATTTTGGGATTCGATAAAAATCTTTGAGATACCTATCGAATACCACTTCTGCGATTGAAGACAGAATTCTAGAATGAGAGTGAAATTCTGGAACGTCAACTCGAATTTTAGGATATAATGCAACATTTTGGGATAAAATCAAATTCTGGGATTTGGCGCGAAATTCTGGGATGCAAAGCCAAATCAGTTACATTTCAAGACTTTTCA
The DNA here is from genome assembly GCA_900065295.1 of Paracoccus marginatus. Classification (NCBI taxonomy): domain Eukaryota; kingdom Metazoa; phylum Arthropoda; class Insecta; order Hemiptera; family Pseudococcidae; genus Paracoccus; species Paracoccus marginatus. The sequence continues at coordinate 14,077 of FIZT01005088.1, forward strand.
TTATCATTGAATTGGTTCAGGATTGAGTGATTCATTGGAATAAAAGAACATTCTGGGATATATGACATAATTTTGGGATAAAACCAAATTCTGGGATTCAGTATGAAATTCTGGGATGAAGGTCAAACGTGTGACATCGACCAAGATTGAATAATTTATTGGAATAAAATCACAGTCTGGGGTTCAATATGGAATTCTGGGATATGGTACAATTTTGGGATAAAACTGAATTCTGGGATTTGGGATGGAATTCTAAAATGTCTAAAAAATATTTTTGGGATTCAAGCGAAATGGGGCACATTCTATTGCTGGAATGAATTTTCAAAAATCCAATATTATAATTTTGGGATAATTTTTGAAAAAAAAAATGGTAATTTTGGAATGACTTCGAGATTGGCTAAGAAGTTGAAATTCCGGGACAAGTCGAATTCATTTCCTCATTTTGAAGAAAAATTTTGAAACAATTTTGTTTTTCTGCAGACTGACTCATCTTGATCTTTCTGTGGGAAAAGGGGGTTGGGTACGAGAATTTTGTACTTACTTTCATCAAGTTGAAATTCTGCCACTTTAGGACAATTTTGATTCTGGGATGGAATAAATTCTGGAATTGCTTGATTTTTTTTTTTTAAAGTTCATCCCAAAAATTAAGAGTTTCCATTTGAAAAAAAAAATCATTGTCCACATTCTGGGATGATATTGGGAGTCACATTTTCGTATCTACCTAGAGTTGTGCAATGCATATTTTCACGTAGTCTGGAGAAATATTTCACAATTTTGGGTGAATTTTCGACATTTTTCATTGATTGATGTAAGTACTTTCGAAGAACTGATAAAACTTCAGAAGCCAAAACCAAACTTAGGTCACAGAAATACTTACCGTTGGGTCTTCTAATTCTGCAACCCACCGTCAACCGTCATGTTTCGACCAGTCCTACGCTACAGTGTCACCTCCGCCCTAGCCCCTTAGCCATGCTTCTTTGATTAAGTACTCTTTTTCTAACGAATCTCCTCCATACACTCGTTTTTCGATCTAATTCGCTGGTGAATTCGATCCGAACGTGCGAATTAATGAAAACAAGCGTTTCGCGGGACGGCACGCAGTGGCGCTAACACGTTCGCAGATCACCACATCCCGCGACTTTGATCGGAAGATCGATGGTTTCATACTCTGTAGGGTAGGTAGGTAGGTTGAAGACCTGCGAAATAACACCGTGCTCGATTCGAATCTGCGACGCGGGCCAATATTTTTTTCTAAATCGACCGGTATATTTTTTTCGCCTTTTGCTCGCTCCATCTCGTGTCCCTATAGCTGTGCATTTTGTGGCTGCTGACGACTCGGTGCATGGAACCAATATGGTCTTGTTTTCTTCATCTTCGACTCGGAATCATTGCCGTGTGGTGTGGTTTTTAATTTAGAAATAGGCGTATCCCGTTTTTTTTTTTTTTTTTTTTTCTAAATGACCTCTATATACTTTCCACTTTTAATAAATGATAGAAGAGAACGATGCGATGCGGCGATGATGACGACGATGTCGTTTTTATGCGCTCATCTCGACTCTCGAGCAGTATAGGTGTTTTTTTTCTCCTTTTCTTTTCCCTCTGGTATTAGGATAGTAATATTATAAGCTCAAGTTTGCCATCGCCGCATCGCCACTGTGGCCGTGTAATATTCACGTCACGAACTAGCCGAGCCGCGATCAATGTGAACACACGATATAGTCAATTTTGAATAGATATCTCCTTCGGTAATTAAACGTTCTGGCGAGCGAATGAATTTTTTTCTCCTTCAGCCGCATCCGATATTAGATATACGAGTGCATGTATATCTACGCGGTCCAGCCATCCTATCGTCACGAAAACATTTTTACAAATTGGTTATGTATCGTAGGTACGCGATGGGCTGATGGTCTCGCATACCTCAAAGAGGTGGGGCTGCTTGAAAAGACAATGGTCGAGGTGCTGCCGCTATTGCTGCCGTCTCACAGCCCATCAGCATACGATTGCGCGCTGCAATTGGTTTAAAAATGCATCGCTTTACTCGATCATTATTCCTTACAGAAAACCTAAAAAAAATCATCGGGACATATGTATGTATATTATTCGAGTATAAGCACTCGAATCATACCAGCACGTATGTGCGTTTTTTTAAATTGACCCTTTCGCGTCACCAGTCACCACCCTCTCTCTCGCACCATCGTCGCGAGACGACCGAAAGAAAGGTGATGGCGGCAATTACCGGGTACTTTGATTCTACCAACCGTTACAAATTCATATATACGCCCTTCTATGGTCGTGGCGACGGCTATAATGTACGGTGTTGGTAAAACACGGGTGACAAACACGACTGGGGTGGCGCCTGCCCTAGCCTCCTACACTCGTGTACGCGGAAATGTTCAACATAAATTTTGAAACGTGTCACGCGAACGCTTAAATTAAACAACCCAATTACACGCTATTCGAGTTAATGTTGTAACCGTTTAGTTTAGGTAGGTTTTTTCCTCTCTCTGCTCCTTTCTCGTCGTCGTCGTCGTCGTTTTTTCTATTTATTAAAACGATGCACCGCCCCAGTCCCCGTCCCCTTGCTCAGTCTGCCCTTTCCTTACCCTTTCTTCGTGTATGCTATGATGCTTGTGCGAGTGTGTGTAGTTTCTTTTTATATTCATTAAATGGGCACCCAATCCAAATACAATTGCTTCTTCGTCTATCTTTCTCTGCTGTGTAAAGCAGTTCTCGTTCACACGCCATAAAGTTATTTTGTATCTATTAGCCGGCTCTCAATGGGTGTAATCTATTATTTAAATTGAAAAAACAGATCCTGGGATTCCTTAGGGGGGAGGGGAGTTGAAAGGCAGATTTTTTCAAAGAAGGAAATGCAGGATATGCTTTATTACTACTGCTTTTTTTTTTGATCGTTTATTCTCTTATTCAAATAACCTGTTTACGATCAATAACTGCAAAGTAAATGTAGTATTTTCTTCGTGTTTTTAAGGTAATTTTTCACGTGTTCTTGAAACCAGTTGCGAACAATTTTCAACAAAATGGACCTACAAAATAGTTGATGGAACAAAATTTGTAGGGCTTGAAAAATTGATCATTTTGTGTCTTTAATATTTTATGAATCAGTTTCATAGTTCTTGAGATATTGACCGGTTTCAAAACGCAAGTGTAAATCTATTTTTAAAAAACATCCCTTCCTTCCACTCAAAAAATGCTGAAAATCAAACATTTTTGGGGGGAAGAGGGGGACAAAATTTTAAAAAGTTGCAATAAAATATCTTGTTTCTGATATAGGCATCCTCATTTTTGGAATTTTGATTTCAAAAAAAATTGAACCATCGCATTTTTCACCCCAATCACTTTTCCTGCTTCTGGACATCCTGTATGCAAAATTTGATGTCCATTAAAAAAAAAACCTCCAAAATCAAGAGATAAAACAACTTCCGAGCTCTGCTCTCTTATATTATGATCCTGTCTGTCGAAGATGAGTATGAAAAGCCACATTAATCCTCCGTCAATATTCTCAGTCACGTAATGTCACCATATCCATTTCACAACACCAAAAAAAAAAAAATAAGACAAAACAGATCTGACAAACGCCAGCACGAAGATGTCTATAGCGTCAGACCTTGTCCCAGCCCTGGATACTCCACAAAAAGTAACACACATCAAAAACCCGACTTTTTTACAACTGATCACTATAGACCTCTCAACCGAGTACCCTTTCTTCTCCTACGATGTTCGACGTATAACACGTATACTTTCAGGAATGACATTCATACGGATTCATCGCCGCGATGACATCTAATTTAACCTCGCGCCGCCGAAAACCTTTTTACTCGTTTACAAAAGAGAAAGCACACATCCAATGCACATCATGTTTCACTAAGTAGGTATACCAAAAGATCGAACGACCAAAAAAAAAAAAAAGAAGAACGAAACATACTATATCGTACAACTTCATTACATACGCGGATGATAAAGGGAAAAAAGTGTGCGGTAAAAAACGAACCAAAGCGACCGTTTATCTAGGGGGTGGTTTTGATGAATGTCAGCACGACATTAAGGTGTGGTCCCACTTAATATAAATTGAAACAGAGGGTTAATATGTGCGGCGTGGTATTATGGATTTAGAAAAACAAGCAACACAAACACACACATTCCAAGACCTCACACATTATACAGCAATTTAAACAGTTCACTCGTTTTTTACACCAAAGTCTGTATATCTTGGTAAAATACTCACTAACACAAAAAAACAATAATTAATAGTTCGTTATCCGGCTCAGAACTGAGTACAGATTGCATTTCGGTATACGCGAATGACCCGAGCGACGTGGCCAGTCGCGAGTCGAGAGGGTGCAAGAAAACGATCGCTAGGTACGCAGGTCGACAAAGGCAAAGGGTGAGCGGGGATGGGTGGTTTGTTTTGTGTACTGTACACTCAGTGCAGTAATTTCCAATTTCGTAGTTTCGGCTTCGGGGCCATCGTTTATTCTTTTTAAAGACGAGTTGTCACGAGACCTTTTGGACATGGTCACGCAACGGACAGAACGCGCCGCTTATAGTCGTAATAGAGTGCAGAGTCTTCGAATTCTCACTCGAGTAGGTATAGCAGACTACGTACGTATATTACTACGACGACGACGAGCGACGACTACGTGCGATGCATGGCGTGTTACATGCGAACCGATTTTTACATCACTATTTCTCTCATTCGTATAGTGCTGGCTCTCTGACCCTCTCCCCTGCTCGCCTATCTCCGACGCGATACCTTATCTATTCCGTACGTCCGTTGTCGTAAGGAACAAAAACGCTACGGGGGAAAAAAAAAGAGAAAACAGAAGAGACCATTAGGAAAATGTCGACCAAACGGGCAATTCTGATGGATGGGAAAAAGACGAGCACAGTTGATCGATATGATAAGGAAACGTAGAGTTGGTTGAATGCGAAAATTGAAAAATAAAAAAAAATAAAACAAAAAATTTCACCCTTGAAAAAAAATTAAAAATTAAAAATTAAAAAACGTGAAATGAAAAAATTGAAAAATAAAAAAATTTCAACCTAAAAAAAATTGAAAATTGAAAAAAGAAAACTATGGAAAAACAAATGGTTTTCAAAAAATTGAAAATTTCAAAAATTGAACGAAAATTCAAAAAAATTCAAAAATGAGCAAGAGCTAAAAATTGAGAGAAAAATTCAATTATCCAAATTGAAGCTCATCAAAAAATATGAAAAAAATTTCTCATACAAAAGAATAATAAATAAAATAAAATGTAAATGTTCTGATGAAAAAAAAGGCCCAACATCGGAATCAGTGACAGAAACGAGAAGGGAATACCCAAGCAATTTTCCAATTAAATTCCCCCTCCTCCCTTCGCCTAATCTTCTTCCAATTACGTTACCACGTCGCAATCTTTCGGAAAAAGGCAAACAGGAATTCTGCGCCGAACAGCTGCCAGGAGTGCTCTAAACGTACGTATATAATAGAATTCGCGTCTCGTCAATTAATTAGAGAGGTCCGTTGACGTGCCTCAGAGCAGCTCATTCGTATACGACAACGGCGGACGCACCGGCGAATCGTTCGAATTGCTACATAGCGTGCCATTGTATACTGTACGTCGAATCCAAGCAGACTATACGATGACGCGCTGCTCAAAAGGCAAGACAGCGCAGACAGGTACAGAGACGGGGGGAGTCGACCGTCCCGGACCATGGTGCTTGAGCAGAGCACAGCACACAGCCGACTATATGTACCATAATACCTACATATGTGGAAGTGTAGAGGTACATTCGAGCACTTAATAATTTATCGAAAACCTATGGTTATTTCATTATGGCACGGTACACCTGTTAGAACTATCCTGATATGTATTATACGTTCGCGTTCGTTGGCCGGGTCTTGATTTTGACAACCGCACGACCGCTACAATCGTCACTTTCCCTGCGAGCGTTTCGAGCCCGACATGACTTCTTCGCAGGGCGGCCGGTGAAGGTGTCCAGATTTCCAAAAGCCATCACCGCCGCGCCTAGGCATATCATCAAGAGCGACGGCGCGCTGGCAACGTAGATATACGTACAATTGACAATCTATATTGCGTGCTTGGTCATTATCTTTGGCATGTGAGCATATTTTATGTAGGTACTTCATGTACAGACAGTGTACACGACATAGTATACACGACGTGCGTACAAAAGTACATACAAACAAAAGCCCGTTCGAGTACGAGTTTCGCGAATACCGCCGCTGTCGCCCCCGCCGCGAAGACGCGACGCGATGGCAAGAGAAAGACAGAATGGAAAAAAAAAATTCATTATGAATTATAAATATAACTCACGACTTTTTCTACTTACGCCTCTCTCTTCATCGACGCCAACGATACGTATTACGCCGTCATACACATACATAGCAGCCGACACCGCTGCAAGTACCTAGATGCCATATTATCCTACCTACATCACAGGTATATACGTACAATATAACGCCAAGTACTGTAGAGAGAAGGAGTAGAAGGAAAACCGTACGTAATGTCGATGTTGTCATATCATTTTGTCCAATATTTTATTTAAGACTGGTAGGTGTGTCATGACGTCACGTCAGCTTGACTGGCACATCACGATGGTATTCTTATAGTACTTCACCTACCTATACAGTACGAGCATACCTACCTAAGCGTATATATCTACGTGTATTATGCCTTTGGATAGAGAGAGCTATACGCGTTCATTTGAAAGAGGTCGGTCTAAGCACGCTCTGCCACTCAAACGTATGACATATGACACATGACACATCGGATAAGATCTTTTTATGCTCGTACTTTTTTCTATCATTTTTTTTTCAACTCTTCTATTTTTATTTTTCGCCTCTTTCTCGTTCGCGCTTATCTGTCGAGCTCGACGCGTCCTCGACTCGAGTCGCGCAATTTACATAGGCCCGCCAACACTGCCATCGTCGTGTCGTCTTCACAAGTAGATGGCACGTAGTTTCGGGAGGATTTGCAATCTTGTTTGATTGTATGAACATAACTCGAGATTTCGAATTCGAAAATGAATTGATTAAAAACCATTCGAACGAGAAAAAAAAATTGAAGAATTGAACAAAAATAACTCGAAAAGACGAAGAACGACAAGAAAATCTAGTTTGTAGGTACCTTTATAATCTACACATGAAACTGCATGCATTAAACATTGACCTAGCCCAACATGACGAAATGATATTCCTAATTTTTTTTCAAATTTGATCGACCAATCAACAATATTTATGAGATTTTGTTTCTTTGTTTCAGGTGAGTGTTGAATTTCCATCAGAAAAATACGTAGAAATACTCGAAAATAGAAGTGAATGGGTAAGCCAATTATTGTGATTGTAGGTACTTCGAATTTTTGAAAACGTTGAAAAATTCAGCTCCTTTCACTTCAGTTCAATTTTTTCACACTGAAAAAAAACTTCAATGTTTTCAATGTTGCTATAAGGCTTCGATAGAATTTTCGATTTTGATTATTTGAACAAGTTTTTTTCGATGAATCGATTTCGACAAATCGATTTTTTCGATTTCGATAAATCGATTTTTTCGATTTCGATAAATCGATTTTTCCATTTGCGGTACATCGATTTTTTTCGATTTCGATAAATCGGTCGTGTTTTAAAAATCGATCTAGTATTTCTTCAAATTTTGACAGATCTACTCCCATTTCGATAAATCGATTTTTTTCGATTTCGATACATCGATCGTTTTGATAGAGTATATTCTTGGATTTTTTCCGATAAATCGATAATCATTCCGATTTCGATGAATCGATCTTTTTTCAAAATTTCGATAGTCTATTTCGACAAATCGATTATTTTTTCAATTTTTTCAAAAAACTTCGTAAAATTCCGATTTTCCATCCACTTGTTTTTCGATTTTTCCTCGTATTCAATTTTCAAAATTTTTACTCATTGGCATACCTACCTCATACCATACAGTCCATATGACTGGCCATCAAACCAAAACATCAATTTTTTTATCCACAACTGCGATCATTCGCATTATTACGAATACGTGCGAGCACTCCAACTACCTTTGCTTTCGGCCAACACGCGATGAACCCGGTACGAACGTAGGTAATTCACCAAACGTCGAGTTGCGGTTATTGGGCGCTTTGAAAAAATAGATCTGCGTCGACAGCATCGAGATACCGTAAGTACAGCGTATCTCCGTACGCAGTCATCCGCCGACCAAATGAAAAAAAAGAAGAAAAAGATTTGCGCGTTCGTAATTTAGAACGCCTTGGCTCAATAACGCGTACTTATAGGGCACTATAATCAGAAAAATATGATGGAATTACGATAAGGCAGCAGCAGCAGTGGTACCCAAGTACACTCGGCTGGCTGCCGGTCCACACTGACTGCATGGGCGAAAGAGGGGTGAAATTAAAAAATCAAACGCGGACTCTTGACCGCAACGTGTAATTCATAGTCTTGTACGAGCAGCACATATAGTCTACCCAACGCAGTCGACATAGCTCTCGTCCAAAAAAGCAAGAGGAAGGAGGAAAACCCTAATTGGAGCTCGTATATGAAAACATAATTCGTAGTTGTTGTCGAGGCATTTATCTCATCTCATCGATGGATATTGTACACGACACGGACATGCGGTACTACAGATATCGAAACGAGGTTGACCTTATCGATGCTTTTTTTCTACGTGCGTACCTCTCTCTTGCGCTTCGTAAAGGTGATGATGGTTCTCTTTGGCTGTACCGAGAGAGGCTATAAAGATACGTAAGTAGTGATTTAGACGATTACGGTCTTGCTTCTCTCTATCTTCGTCGCTTAGATATTTTCGGATAATTCCACACGAACTAATGTAATATAGGTATGGATATACTTCGATCGAAGCTGCAGAAAGACAAAGACAGGTACACGATGGACGACGACTTTCGTAATCGTACATACCGCATCTAGGCACACTACGAGAGAATCTCGCGCGAGCTGAAAAATCGATTCAAACTGCATCGTTGGTACAGCCATAGCTAGCCGTCGCTCTGGTAATATTCAACGCATTAAGGTCATTTTGTCGTCGATAATCTCGCTGCCGGGCGAATATGGATAACTAGTTTTTTTTTCTCTTTTTTCACCCTCGCCCTGCCCTTCGCCCTGTCATGCCATCGATTCGGAAACAATCGAAGGTGTATATTATAGCGCGCATAATTTATGACGTCACGATTCGTGAAGTCGCCGCGCGGTAAAAGCTGATGTTCGATGTTTATCGCGTAATCTCGTTCGATCGCCACCGCAGCAACGTGTTGTTAAAATGAAAACACGCCGGACTATCCTTCAATTCGGTTCGTTTTTTTCTCTCTCCGTCTCTCTTCTTCTTCGTCGTGTTCTTCGGTACGCTGATTTTTTTTTCCTTTGCCTCGCTTCGTCTCCCTCCTGTAGGTGGGTATACTTATGCAGTCTTGAAACTGGATAATGTCTATCACCTCGAGGACCCGCGCCGTACCGGTACAAATAGGAGGAGAGACAATTTTCGTCGGTTCACCTCCGTCGCCAATCACGATTACGCGTACAAAAGCCATTGGGCGTCTGCATTTCGTGCATCGCTCGTACTCGACGCTGCGCTAGGTCGCCCGCGCCAGCCATCTCGCTGAGGACTTCGCATCGAGTTTGCTGCGGTTCGATATGCCATAGTTGTCATATAGTACGTATAGTCGTCATCGGCGGCGGCGCAAGATATAGGGCGGTGACGAGCAGAAAGAGGCATTCGGTCATCACGACGCTCACCTGGCCAAAAATTCGATAACGTTGCGATCTTGTCCGTCTTGTTGAGCGCTGAAGATCGCCAAGACAGTGTGTTGCATTGTGCGAGTACATTCTTCGCCACCTGTATGGACTGCGGATACACTGCGAACGCGCTCTCTCAGCACAGCCGAAGACAAAGACGCGGCCACGAATAATAATTAAGCTCACCATTTCGCGGCGCGGTGTTTTATCACGCCCACCTCTACGGCATCTGCAGCCGCCACCGCCATCGGTAAAGCCCCCCGAAATAAATAACTGTCAATGTTAACTCGTTCGAAGACAAAACGACCCGAACCCGGTTACACTTTGGAATTAGATATCAGCTCTTCGGGCGATGGTGTTTATTTTAACGAATACCCATTACTGCCTCCGCTGCTGTCTACGTAGGTACGCGTACGTGGCTGCGGCAGCCGCATCGGAACAGCTATAATTTTACACGATGTTGCTCTTCGAAACCAATCCTCCGTAGATGCTGATGAGTTCTATGCTCGTCCAGCCTCTTTCTACGACCGTCTTAATTGCTTCTTCAACTTTTTCTCAAAATCGTCTTCGAATGGAATTAATTAATTTTTAAAAGAGGAAAAAATGGGCGCGAGGGTAGGTATACCTACGTGTATTTACAAAGATAGGACGCTACAATTCCGCAAAGGAGACTTGTGGATGGCCATACATATATACTTACTTAGTCGCTTATTGCGTCATTCGACGTTGTATAGTTTCGAAATATCTACTCCGAAATCAATAAGTAGCCTATACCTATCAATTTCCACATACGACGGGTACCACACACCGTAGCGTGGCAAAGTTCTCGAAATAGCGCAAGAAAACACATATCCACGTCGTCGATCGCGTTCAAGTATCCATGGGAAGGACAACGGCTGTTCCTATACAGTTTTTGAATCACTCGCGTAAACGAGTACGTGTAAGCGCCCTTATACCGAAAGGGCCCGACTCGGCTATGTCACCCGGTTATACAAGTACCATGGTACCATGCGACACCATTCGATTCAATTATTCGTCAGCTCGTAAGCATTGAGAATTTTTCACAGCTTTTCAAAAGTCTATCTATAGGGTAGAGTTGATTTCGCTGCCCTATTGGCAAGGAATCCGCGTATAAACCTGCTAAAGGTAGAAAAATCCGCGCATAAAACTGTTTCTGTATTAAAAAACGCCAAAAATTCTGCTGTAGTGCGTTGATTAGATAGCGTTAAAATGAGCGTCTTTACATATGCCCTTAAAACTGGAATAAAAAACGCGCGCGGCTTTGTACACGCTCATAAAT
>FIZT01005108.1:0-11887 GCA_900065295.1 Paracoccus marginatus
ATTTCTCTTACAGTTTCTGCAAAAATTCACACAGAAATGTATACAAAAATTTCTTACTAGGTAAGTATGAAGTGGACTTTTTCCCCAGTCATAATGTTTCTTTTTGGAGGCCCATAATCCATAAAATTTGTAATAATGAAAACATTTTGAATTTGATTATTGCAAGTAGTATGTATGTACCTACTTCCCTCATGATGCTTCAAAATTATTCATTCGAAAAAAATGTAAACGAAACCACAATTTTTTCAGAGCTTATTTACCGAGCGCAAGATCTTCCATTTTGGTGCTGATAAACAACGAAATGCAGTTCTGTAGGTGCGTCATGTAGCCAGGCTTCTTCACATCAGAAAAAAAAATTCAAAAAAATGAATACAGAGCGAGCTAGGTCAAAAAAGGACTTTTGCCCCAGGCGGCGTTTTGCCTCGGCTTACTCGTGCAAGTAATCAGTAAACGAACACGAACATTTATCTAACCTAGACTAGTAGGTACCTCTACCTACTTGTTACCCTACGTAATCTATAGTTATGGTACGAGCGAACCAAGTCATCAACAACCTTATCTCTCATGAGAAACGTTTTTAATTTTATCTAGGTAAGCACCATACGCCTTACGCATGCGTTCGCGTAGGTTTGTAGCGTAGATTCTTGAACGATTAAAGCTTAAATACCTAATGTACGAAAATATTACATGCATATTTTTACAATTTGTCTTACGGTATTTGAGAAAATTATGGTACCTACGCGTTTATTATAATCATCAACATTACTCGCACAAACTTGCAAACCCAAGCTTCTTGACGTGATCTGGTTTCTGTGAAAATTCTACGCTATAGATATACATATGTAGACGTAATTAATTACGTAGGTATTGAAGAGTAGAAGATGAAAAATCTGACAATGAATGAAATGGGGGAGGGGGAACTTCTCTTACTAGTTAATGTACCACCCTATATCGAGAAAGCTTAGGTACAATAAGTGAAGGAATAAACGAAAAAAAAACTGCTCCAATTTTGCTTTCGACTGTACTCGTATCGAGCCACCTTCCGGCGAGGAGAACGTTGGCCCGAGCAACCATGAAAGCCGTGAGCCGTTTTGTCCTTCGTAGAAAACGTTATCTGACCCCCCGTAGCCAATAACCGCCCCAAGTCGGTCGTCGTATTCGAACTTCGAGGACGTACACGAGATCACTTGCTGCTGTTGCCAAAACCTCGACGTTGTTTTTACCTTCGTACCTACCTGTACCTTTCGTCCGCTATACGCTAATTATTAATTTATTACTACCACTCTGTTTTCCTTTGCAGAGCACGTTATCCTGGCCGTTGTGTGAAACTGGTTTGTCATCGTGTACCATATCCCTCTCTCGTACGCGACGTGATAGCTTGTTCGATGCAGCTATTTAGTTGTTTTGGTTTGGTTTTCATGTTTGACATTTTTACACGATTCGTTAAAGCGATACGATGGTCTTGCCAATGAAATGGTAACGTGTTGCACGCGGTGTTTGTTTGTGTATCATCTACGTACGTATCCATCTACCTAGGTATCTAGAATTCCGTTCTCTCATGACTGATAAAGTGTGATAATCGTACGTATTCTTGCGTTTATTATTTTCGCTAATCGCTTACCTACAATTGTGCGGAATTTTTCGTACGTTCGCGATGTTCAACGGTTACATTCGCGAGATGCCCGGCTCTACGACTAACGACAACGATTATTTTTCGGCGGCCACAAGCAAGCCAGCTACCAACAGCAAGAACGATCCGAATCGTGTGAAACGTCCTATGAACGCGTTTATGGTTTGGAGTCGCGAACAACGTTCCAAAATGCAGAAAAATCACCCCAAAATGCACAACTCGGAAATATCTAAAGTTCTCGGAGAACGTTGGAAAGCCTTAGACGTTGAGTCTAGAACGCCGTACATCGAGGAGGCAAAAAGATTACGCGACGAGCATCTCAAGCTGCATCCAGAATACCGATATAAACCGCGAAGAAAAGTCAAAGTTGCCAAAGACGCGAATGAACATCAACAGGTGACCGTGCCAGAAGTTGACGAATCGCCTCACGATCTCACCACTAATTCGCCGTATCAAAGCGTATATTCGCCTTATCCGAGGTATAGTTTACCGCCGCATATTATTAATCGAATGGTTTCGTCGAGTTCGTATGCGAATGGCCCTCAGTACCAGTCATTTTACGCCAGCGCTCCGTTCAGGCCCGCTAATTTGGCGTACGCTCCGAATATCAGCGTAAAAACGTCTTATCTTCCGATGTCAGCGGTGTCGCCTTCGAACAGCGTTTATCTAATGCAACAAACCGAGCCTCCTCTGGTGAGCCCGCCGATGGCAGATACCTACTCCAGTATTCAACAACCTATGCCAGTTAAAGTCGGCTCTCCGTACTGTACTCAGTATCAGCAGTTTCAACCTCCTAAAATGAGTCCTCCTTCTGAAACATATCAAACAACTTCGCCCGCTGCAGTCAGCTCTCCGTCGAATGTCTCGTATCAAGAACTCCTACCCCCTAAAATCGGCCCTCCGTCTTCTGACGCCTATCAACAACCAATTTCTCCCAAAGTCAGCTCGTCGTCCATCTTACATCATCACCTCTCCGCTCATTCTTCTGATTCCTATCAACAGCTCTTGCCTCCTAAAGTTAGTCCTCCCGCTTCTGACGCGTTTTCTAACGGCTATGGGAGCGACGAAAGCAGATCGACGTCCACTGGAACGGCGCCTACCCCTCCGCCAGAAAATCTATCAACCGGTGATGGTGATAGCAGTCTGAAGGTAACCGATCGTAGTCCATATCATCTTTATTATTCGAATCAAGTATCGTATCCTTCGCAATGGGAAATCAATCATAATTCAAATTCATGGTCGAATCAGCTGTAACTTTAATCCGCGGGCATGGAGCGAGTAGGTTATTATTTTTTTCAAATCAGATACCTAGGTACCTATAATTTTTTTTTAAATTTATTTTTTTCGTCCAACTATCGAGCTTTGGTTTTTTTTTTTTTTTCAAAATTTTCCTTTTCTTGAACTTTCTAATCGAGTACCTAGGTATGTACGTACATAACTTTTTCTTACAAAATAGATCGCGTTCCATTTATTTTCTAATTGATGTGTTGATATTTTGAAAAATTGGAATAATGAATAATTTGATGTAGGTATTGTAAACGAATCAAACCACGAGTGTACGAGCGTATTACCTTCTCTTAAGAATATTATGTACTTAGGTATTCTTAGTACATACATAAGTTGTTTTATCTATAAGTTGATTTAATTATTTTAATATAATTCTTCGAAATGCAGCTCTCTTTTTTGTCGCTTTGTTCGTTCATTCAAAACGTATAGGTATCCAAATGTCCAAAGATATGGTACGGTACTCAAGGCCACGGCTAGAATTTAAAACCTTACTTTACCATTTTATTCAAGTTTTATGTTATCAAAATCAGCCTTCATCTAAACTAAGCATATTCGGATTCATAAGTATTACTTATGCGTAGTATGAGAGTAGGTACCTACTTACCTATATCCTATAAATACATATCTATGGCAATTGAAAACATGACTTCGAAGATGTATTTAAAAATTTGAATGTATGAAATTATTGGTCAAGATTTTTTCGCAGAATGTAAAATCAGGCAGGTAAGTAGATCAGATACCTATACGAATAGTTTTCCGCATTTTAATATTTTATCGATATTCAAAAAAATTGAAACCTTCAATTTAATCAAGGCACCACGTCAACCAGAATTTTAGTCCTTACTCCAAGTTGGTCGAAATTGTAGGTACTCTATTAATACGTTAATCTACTGAAGATAAAATCGCATACATACAGGGGTGGGCATAAGTTAGGTGACGCTATCACGAGTTCGCGATCATCAATATCTAATGATCATTCACTCCTCAGATGCGTTGTTCGTTCGAATGTTCGCCGATATTTGAAGTGCACTGATGCCGATGGACATCAATTTGAGCACCTATTGTAATTTTTTTTCCTGGAATTGTGAATTTTGCATGCTTTTTCGGGATTTAAAAATTTTTTAAATTAGTGGTGTATTTACACAAAGGCTTTCTTTGTATTGGTGTTTGCACCTACTCTCCCATCTATCTCCCATCTACTCGCAACGCGTTTGCAACGATCGAACCACGCTCCGAAGTCTTCGAAGTGGTAGTATTCCATTAATATGGACTTACACAGTGGCGTTGTTTGTAGTGGTGAATAGGCGAGGGTAGTTTAACGAACAAAATAGTTTCAGAACACGTTCAATTGTTCATAGTGTGTATTTGTAGGACATCTATACTTTTGTAGTGATAAGAAGTGGCGCCCACAGACGTGTTGAGGTGTTGCGGATGCAACACAAGCCCATTTGTATGTGAGGCCCTTTAAATAAGTTGAGGCCCCAATTGTTACCTACTTATGAATAAAATGGAAATAAAAATTAATAAGCAAAATATCCATTCAGAATAGGAAATAAGTATGCCTAGGAACATCTCAATTATTCCAATGCAATATAGAGTTTGACGAGGAAATGAAAAAAGTTCATAGCTTGAACGTTTACAGATGTCGTATTTTTTAAAGATCCTAAAAATGCATTTTTGGAAAAAATCTCACTCATGATCAACTTTTCATAAAATTTTAAAATTAATGTTTTGAAAATTTTTCAATTTTTTTCAAGTAATTTTCAGCGTTACTTTTTCAATACAAAAGTGAAATTGAATAATATTTTTGTTTTTTTAGAAAAAGTTCACAATGATGAAAAATCAGCGAAATACACATACACACCTTTTATGTATGTCTAAGTGCCTATGTATTTGTTTTTACATAAAATATGCATGCCAGGATCAGGGCACTCAGGTCATTCTCAGTGCGTACTTCCAATGCGCAATTGCACACGTTTTTCGCTTAGGGTATACGCGCGTGAACCAATTTCGCCAAGCGGTGGTAGATATATATATTATAGTTTTTTTTTGAATTTTATTTTTCGAGGCTTTGTAACATAGTGAAAGTACAATCTACGCTGATAGTTGGAAAATCAAAGTTAGCGGCTCATATGCAGATCTAAGGGAGGGGTAAGCGAGTCAGGCCCCTTTTAAAAAAGTTTTTGACCCGAACAATTTTTTACGAACAATTTGAAAAAAGTTGTTTAAAATTCAGAAAAAAGTAGGTTTCGAGTTGTAAAAATGTAAAATTTTATCAAAATGTGAAATTCTGCAAAAACTGAAAAATTACGTATATGAAAATCATGGGCGACGATCTGAAATTTTTCCAAGTGTTGCTCAAGCTTAATCATAGACGGAGGTAGACCATTGAGGTTTCGCTGCCCATGGTGAAAATAGAAAATTCTATAAAAATACTTTAATAATTTTGTGGAAATGAAAAATTTTGTAAAAATGAAAAATATTTTGTCAACTATGAAAATTGAAAAATTTGTGAAAAATAAAGCAAGAAAATTTTTAGTGAGAACTTGAAAAATTTTAAATTCGAATTGGTAAAAATAAAATTATCAAGTTTAACCCACTCACCTTTCATTCAAAAAAAAGGAATAATTATTCAATCTTTTTTCCAGCCCGGCTCAAGTTTGGCCTATTGTGCGTTATAAAAAAAACTAGATCCGCTTATGAATGGTATTTTTGAATTTTTCAATAGTAAGTAAAGCATGTTGACCTGATAGGAGTAGTTTGACCATTTCGTACACGTTTTTTTCAATTGACGATCTCATAAGCAAAAATACTGACAGATTTGAGTAAAAATTGATGATTACGCATTTAATAGAAAAAAAAACCAGCAAAACTGACCCGCTCAAGGATAGGAACAGTGCGAAAAACTTTTTTTTTTTTTTACTTTTTTGGAGGCTTTTTACCCCGATGAAAAATTCTAAAAAAATATACATATCGTGTTGAAGGGATATTCTCAATACATATTTGCCTACCCTATGCCTTACTATTCTACATTGCTCTTATGGAGAAAGGTTTTTTGAAATTGTAGCAAAATCTACCTACCTACTCGATGAAATTTGCTAAAATTTGAAATCTATATTTTTTGAGACTGTTTCTAAAAACGTATCTACGCATGCTTTTCTCATTATATTGTAATTGAGCTGTTTTTGAAAAAGAAAAAAGAAAGAAATTGATCAATAGTTCCAAAAAATTTTGATTGTTTGAAAAACGACTCGATATAACGAAAAAAGCATACGTACGTTTTTAGAAACAGTCTCAAAAGTCATAGATTTCAAATTTGAGCAGATTTCATCGAGTAGATTTTGCTACAATTTTGAAAAACCTTTCTCCACAAGAGCAATGTAAAACCTTTGCCTGCGGGTTACGTGATGCTGTATTGAGAATATCCCGTTGAGTTATACTTTTTTTCATAATTGGGGATTCAAGAAAAATCATCAAAACGAACAGTTGAAAACCTTTAACGTTGAAAAATAACCATCTGACCTTGAAAAAATACTCGAAAATTTTTTTCGAAAATTCTCTATAATAGTAGATATCTAGGTAGGTATTCGGTGGTATCTAACTATCCTGAAAGTTTGAGAAAACCGGTTTAATACTACCCAAGGAAGAAATTATCAATAAAATCCAGATAAATACCTAAGCCACCAGGAATGAAAATGGGGGACAGTCAGTCAGGGATCAAACATTTCACCTCAGGGTTTTTTACATCATGTGGATCAACTTCCACTGATTTCAATCATCCCTAATTTTCTGGCGAAGTTTTTCGTCGAATTTCTCAACCAAAAGACCTACACCAAAAAATATGCAACTTTTATGGAAAAAAAAATCTCTTAAAATTAATAAATTCGTTCAACTCGACAAAGTGGCTTTTAGCTACTTTATCTCAGAAAAAAGTGACCAAAAAATAACCAAACAGTAACTAAAAATTCGATTTTTCATTTTTTATTGGGGGAGGGGGGTGCATTTTTTTTTGTAGTTTTCTACAATCATTTCTAAGATTAATTAACTGAAAGTAGCATAAGCGTCATCGGGCCATCAGAGATAAGTAGATGATGCCAAAATTGTAGTCGGAGGTGAACCATACTTACCTATTGCGGGCAAAAGGGTCATTTTCAAAGCAAATAAATTTTTTTAAACACATGGTATGATAAAGCCCGAGCGAAACGAAGGCAAAAATTTTGAGTTTTTTTTTTCTGAAGAAATTGCAATTTCAATGTGAAAACTTGAATTTTTGCTTGAAATTGCGAAGAATGAGTGACATTTGAGGGGAAAAGTGACCAAAGTGACTTGAGTCTAAACGAGTGACAAACGCCCGAAGAAAGTTACTCGCTTTGATGCTTGTTAACTTCAAATCCAAAATTTGAACCCCTTTTCGTCTCCGCGTTTTGTTCATTTTTTACCTATCAGAAGATATCGACTGACCATTAACTTGTTTTTCGTTAAGGTACCTACTTACAGATGAACCTGTTTCACCCTTCACATATACTTTTTCTAAGGCCTAGACGGGGGAAAGGGAGATTTCCCCCGGGCCCGTGTTTTTTGTAAGGGTCCGTAAGAGCCCGAACGACAAAATTATGAAAAAAAAAACGCTCTAAAAACTCGAAAATACTTATTGAAAAGTTGTGCTTTCTATAAGAGGGAAAAATTATGCATCATACTCGTACTTATACGTTTTCTTTACGTAACAAAAAAAAACTTACAAAAAATACATAGTTTGCCACGATAGTCGATAGTCCAAATCCTTGGCGCCTTTGAGAAATTTCGTTTTTACTCGTCTAAGTATAAATAAAGAAGAGGTTGAAAGAAGTCAAAATACATATGTACTTGGAATTTTAAAAACTGGAAAGTGAATTGCAATGACTTCTTTTTTGGTGTTGGCTAGGTATTGATACCTATTACCTACAACTTCAATGGTATTAACTTGGTGCTAACGGTGCGACTCCAACAAATTTTTAAGAGCATTTGTCATGGAGCCCGAGGAACGAGCAGAGGGGTTGGGCCGCGAAGCGGCCAGGGGGAAAAAAGTAACAAGCAGTAGCGCGAGTGTCGTTTTCATAGCTCAACAAGTGCCAATATAGGGATCCATTATTGATCGCTTTGCCATAATACACTACGTACCTAATTGAATAAAAAGCCCAACTAAACGATCATAACTACTAGGTAGGTACGTATTATCGATATGGATAGGTAACACAAAAGCAAATTCTTTTTATAGTTGGTCATCGACCAGATGATACCTAAGTAGTTTATCAAACGGTTTTTCATCAGGTAGGTATTTTAAGAAACAAAATAAAAGACACGAGCTGAGTACCTCATACGGCGAATCAATCGTCGCGTCGCGTCGTCGCGTTAGAATAGGCGACAATCGACACGACGCGACGTAAATCTGTCAGCAACTCAGCGACGAGCACACGTAGGGGAAGAAAAAAGGCGCCCAGACGCTTAATAGGTTTGTACGAGATGGCAAAAGCGACACAGAAATAACAAATGATTACCTTTGTTTGTCCCTTTGCTCGGTAATTTATCGTTAACCATCGAAGTGACCAGATCTTTTCACCCTTGGTGAACCGCAGCGCCACACACCGACATTATTAAGAGGAAAATTGCTGCAAGAAACACGAAACGTACACGTACATACGTAGGTACGTCCAACATTGGCCGTATACAAGCTTGAAAAATGAATTTGTCGAGATTTCGTCACCTTTAGGCTTTTTTCTGCCGCGTGTCGAGTCAAGGGAAAAAACTACGGTAATCAATTTTTAGCCGTTTAATACCCGGAAAAAAGTAATAGAATTTCGGGCTGGGCAACGGGAAAAGGGCGTTCGCATTGACTGCGTGTATATGTACATATGTCGGTAACGTCGAGTTGATTCATTTAGAATATGGTACCTATAACTTTTTTCGAACCGAAAGAGGTTTGTTTTTTTTTTTTTAAATCACGCGTGGGTCAAAATTATACTTATGTATAATTATGTACCATGTACCAACTTGGAGTTTCCCCGAACTGGCAAAAAAAATGTTGACACCAAACCAAGACAAATCGATAGAGCATGTAAGAAGAATCGCAGAACCAAAATTTCAAGTGCTAAGCTGCACCCCCTCATTTTTGGTCTGGGTTAAAAATCAGTCGAAAAAATAAAAATTTTACCTATTAAGCTAAAAGTCTGTAATTTGACTTACACCCTAATTTCGAACCGCCGAGTCGATTGGAAGCAAATTCAAGTCGTTCTGGAGCTTTCAGAAAATTTTAGAAAATTCCAGAAACTCAAAAATGCTCTTAAACAGTGACGTACCGAAGGTATTTTCTAGGGGGAGGAGAATTAGTGAAAATCCCAACTCCCATCTTTCACTTTGTTTTTTCAACATTTGCAAAAAAGAAAATTAGGTAGGTATAGATATGTAGATATCTAGGTACATGTAGATATGTACGGTCTGGATTAGTAGAAAGAGCGTTTGAATTTTGCGGTAAAGAAAAACTAAGCAAGCAAAAAAATGTGAGGATGGAAGAAGTGAAAATCGCAGCCTTAATTTATAGCAGCGTCGCGACGACGACACCGGTTTTTAATCTTTTCAAAATACTTCGGGGTACGTCATCGCTTTGAATTCATGTCAGAACTACCAAATCACGTATTTTCATTCGGAAAATAATTTTTGCTTTTAGGCCGCGGGCTGATTGAAAAAAAATAAATTAATACGTGAAGAAAGTTTTCGCAGCTTTCCATTTGTCCTGCGTTTCGCTTTTCCTCGGCGTGTACCTACCTATACTTATAGCGCTGTATAGCTAATTTCGATCGGCAATAAATATTTATCTAACGTAAAAATTTTAATGTAAGTACCTACGTAGCAAAATATTCCGCGCAACGTTTGCGGTCAAGCTAGTCTGTGCTAGTAATGTACCATACACGTGTGTGCATGATGTTTGTGAGATGAGCAGAAGAGAAACCATGCACGGTAATGATCGCGCCAACACCTACGCCGCCGTAGTAATTTTTAGCCCGTCAAATGCAAAAAATTATACCGTCCGAGCTGTAAATCAAACGCAGTGACAGCTTTTACGAGTTTTAAGATGCGTGAAAAAGTTCATTCATCTGAGATAAGATATGAACATTGCGTCGTGAATTTCTTTATTTGCTTCTACCTATACGGAGACCAAAGCCGAACGTTTCCAATAAGTTGAAGGCAGGAAAAAAAAAACATCTTCATGCAGGTACCGTTGTTCGGCGTTCGCGCTAATAGATTTTGTGACTGATAGCGAAAGGTATCATAATTGATATAGCTAGGTAATGGGTATGTGGTGTATCTAATATTCGGGTTAGATGTGTGCGCTGCGACTGCGAATATTCACTACCCAATACGTAGTGTGCTCATACACTAGGTCAATCGGTCAAACAAAGTGTCGTTCATTGTAGTTACCATACGACCATGCAATGCCGGAAGGGAGTAACTGATGAATTTTTACTTTACCATACGCCGGTGTAGCTCGAAAAAAAATCTACAACTAGAGATACATAATATACGTACATCTACAGAGTATTTAGCTACCTACATTTGTAGTACTTAGAATGGATATACCAACTGTTGTTCATTTTCAGGTATACCCATACCCAGTAAGAATTATCAGTTCGCTTGGGTGGAAAAACCAGTCTAAAAGGACATGACATATGACATGACAGTGCGAGGTACAAAAGTATATGTACAAATGAACGCTCCGCTGTTGACGAATTTGAGAATTTCGAAGAAAACGTCCGATTAGCCAGCACGGTTCAAAGGTCAAATATTTGATTAGTAGGTATGCACGTACTTGGTTAAAATAGCAACTTGCGACTAAATATTCCCCACTACCTATGAAGATTTTGTTCACGCAGGCTGCACCCGTGATACTGCTAATGATATACATACGAGTACGTGTAATATAATACATTGATAATGAAACGCATCAAGGATAAACAATTTTTCAAAGTGCGTTGAAAATGTTATCGGGGCCACGGGCCTTTTAAAAAACAGCACAAGTATTTTTAATCCATTCGACAAATGCAGAACGCATTCATGGGGCTATCACTTTCTACTGAGCTTGAAGAAATTTTCATTTTTACCTAGGTGCCTACCTAGCTACCTACATACGTGCTACCTATGTTGAATATTCTCGGTTCCGGAAAGAAAAAAACACCAAAAATGCTAGTAGATAGTTACCTACCAAGGTGTCCTGATTCAGATCCCTGACTCAATTCTAACCCCCCCCCTCCCCCCTTCCCCCCATTTAACATCAGAGTTTCAAATTTTCAAAAAAATTGCAAAAGAAATTTTGAATTTTTTCTTGCATTTTACTGTGCAGTTGGTCTTATTAGAGCCACAGAAGGGTAAAAAAAATTTCATCAATTTTTTTCAATTTTCAAGGGTTGTGAAAATTGATTCAAAAAAAGCCTAAATTCGGCAATTTCGAGGTATTTAAAGATTGAGCTGAAAAAATTTTCTCACGAATCATAATTATTGTATCCCTCTTATTGTCATTCCATATCCACTTGAATAATCTCAGATAGGTACCTACCTTTTTTAGCCCTTGATGAAAATTGAAAAAAGTCAATGAAAATTATTTCCATACATCTGGGGGCTCAATGAGACCAATTGCACAAAAAAAAGCAAAAAAAATTTCAATTTTGTTTTTACAATTTTTTTGAAAATTTGAAGCTTTGATGTAAAATGGTAGGAGGAATTGAGTCAGGGACCTCAAATTTTTATCAAGTTATTTTGACGGCATTTGGCAAAATTTTTTTCACTCCCCCTCCTCAACTTTCCAAAAAAAGTCAAAATCAGGAGACCCTTGTTCAATATGCCTCTTAGTCGGGGAATATAGTCGGGGAGCTAGCATAGAGAAGTCCTGCACTCCCTGACCGTCGTCTAGGACATTTTTTTTTTTTTTTTTTTTTTTTTTTG
>FIZT01005130.1:0-11080 GCA_900065295.1 Paracoccus marginatus
ACCTTTTTAGGGGTCCACCCCCCTATTGTGCACGGTGAAAAATCCAAAACTGCACTTTTTCGAATTAGGCAAGTGGTACCGACATTTTGGCAGCGTTTTTTTTTGGTCCTCAAAAAAGTTCACGCGATGAACACTTTTTCGTGTTTGGATCATAGACTATTGGACATGGACAGCAATCAAAAAAAAAATTTAACCAATTTTTCAACTGATTATTTGTGAACATTACTTTTTCAAAGGATTTCTGTTACCTATATAATTTTTCAACAAAACCTTAACTCACTCAATTTTTTTATGTATCTAATTCAAATTGAAGAAGGAATTCTTAGAAAATTTTCTAAACTTGTTGCGAAAAAGTTCCATAATTACGCCGATAATATAATTGATTTTTAGACTTGGAATTGTTCAATCCGACCAGTATTCAGTTCTGATTTTTTTCCGACTTTGACAATAAAACTTGTTCAAAAAATTCTAGGTCATTTCGGAGCTAGAAACGCGTCTAAAAACGATCAAAAAAATTTTTAGATAATTTTTGAAATATTTCAAAAAAGTGACTATGCGAAAATTACTTCTAATGAAGAGTTAATCGGGAGGTGGCGGAGGGGCATGATTTTAATTTTTCTGAGTTCATGTGGTGTGGGGGTGCAACATACTGTATAATTTGACATTATTTTGAGGAAAATCGGTCAGGTCGTTTTCGAGAAAACACGAGTTGTATTCTCGCCCCCATTACACTACGGTCTTCCAACGATAAAAATTTGAGAAAAATATACGATAAGTACTATTCAAGGGGGCATCTGAAAATTATTTTTTCAACTTTGTCGCATGTCTCCTTCATGGATAAAAGGCGCTTTGAAAATTTCAACTGCTGATTTGGGGGTGCAGGGGTAGTCGGAGGAGGTTGTTGATTTTTTCATGGGAAGCCCTTATAAGTACCTACACTATGAGTCATGTATTGTTAAAATCGACCGAATAGTTTTTGAATGAAAAATCTGAGGAAAAACTTGAGTAAAGTCGACTTTTCTCAGGAACCACTCACGGTAGACGTCTGAAGCTTTGAGGATCTGAGTTTTGGATTAGTACCTACTTATTGCCTTAGTTTCGTCCCGATGGCACCAAAAGGTATTTTCACCATTGTTATCCTGCATAGATTTTATAAAAATTAGGTATAAAATTTTTAAAAATTGGAATTTCAACAAATTTGACAAAATTAGCGTCACGTTGTTCGTGTTTTCAGATTTTCCACAATTTCGGTCATGTTCTTCGATTTCACAGCTGATCAGTTATTTTGGAAAAAGAAATATAAATATACATTTATGAATAAAACCAAGGTTGTATGAAATTAAATTTCTATTCTTCCAACCAGCACTATCATATCCCTTCTCGAACAGAAAAAAAGGCGCCACCCGATTTTTAGAATTTTTACGACCGATGAAAAGCGTAATAAAAAGCACCTGTAGCTGGAATTTTATTATACGGTCTTCGATACCCGAGAGAGGGCGATTCAACTAAAAACGATACCTACCGGACGGGACGCGTACTGAGACCGAAAATCGGAACTAAAGAAAGCTTAAACGCCACTCGAAACGATCCCTACAACTTTACCAGCCGACTTTTGGGCTCATTTCCGCGAGCTCTGTCACTGTCAGTCATTCATGAGGAAAAAAAGACCTCGTATACGACCAATGCGAAAAGTTCGCGGTTCAATTTCTATCACCAGCGCGAATACGTCCCTTTAGTCGACTGCACACGTATGGGTGTACGATGTGCGTGCGTATGCCTAATGAAGCGAAATGAACGCGAAGATGACGAACGAATACGGGAGGTGGGGTGGGTGAGAGGATCTCGTACGAATCGTTCATCAGCATCGTCGTCGAACTGCGACAAATCGTGTAAGAAAATATATAAGAAAAGAATTTATTAACGTTACGGTTCATCGGCTCGAAAATAACGCGAAAATTATTCTTCGCGATTGAGGAATTCTATACGTATACACGAAATGGGATCAGATTTACTCTAGGTTCTCGATGAGCTACGCGACATCGCTGATGGCCGCAGATCGTCGAGCAAAATATTCCTTATTTACTTCGGTTCAATCGTCGGTGAAATTAAATTATTTCGGTAAATTATACAGTACGTACCTATGGTATGTCGATATAGGTACGATTCCCCTCTCTCTTTTCAGCACTTCCACCGCAAAAAATTACGTCCCAAAAGAAGCGAGAAATTGACGATAAATAAGGCTGCTACCTACCGTCTTTCTCGTACGTATTTTATCGTAACGTAAGAAGCTGTCTGAAAAAGCATAGAAAACGAGTTCGCCGAGACAGTTAGGCCAAGAAGTGAAGGGATGAATGTGACGGTCCAATGTCTAAGTTCATTCTTCGCCCTCCATAAATGGTAATTTGGTCGAGAAGCCAGACGTACAATGGCACAGGTGACGAATGGCGAGCACGGCGGCGACGTTAACCACATCGTCGTACCGAAGTAGTCAGGTTTCGCCGGCTCGAAACGACTATACGAGAGGTATACGACGCGAAGTTGCAAGGAATACACAATAAGTTGACGGTGTAGTTTTTGCGAAAATTATATCAAAGCGTGAGATACGTACTGGACGAAGAGAAAGGGACGGGTGTGCGCAGGGTGCAGGTGGCAGGACGAGGCGAAAAAGAGCGCTGTACAATTACGTCAATCAAAAAGCTAATGTATGGACGCGCACGTAGCGTGGTTCGTCCTTCTCTCGGACGACTTTTGCGGCACGTCGCAGCCGCAGGGTGTCATAAAAACCTATCATAATCGAAATACCTACCTACCTTGCCGCGTACGTATTTACGTACAGCTCAACGGCGTCCAACTCGATCTGCGTATTCGTCAACTTATCAAGACGGTTTATGAATGTTTAAAGGACTCGACCTCGCCCAGCCTGGTACCGAATTAACGTTGCGGTATAAATGTGCGAGCGTTGGGATACTGAACAATAGGTGCACCTATTGGCGGATCTGGCTTGAAAAAAAAAAGCGCAAAAGGTCGGACCTTAGCCGTGGAATAAAAGGTGAGGGGGGCTAAACATGATTTTTTTAAATTTTTATATACATAAATTTTCAAGTTTTGAATTCTCCACTCTCTCAATTGGAATCAGTGAAAAATCACTGAAAAACAGTCAGAATTGCACCAGTGATTCCAATTATTGAGAGAGCATTTCTCACTGAATTCGTTGCTTTTCAATTCTCACAATTTTTTTCCTTTTCATAGAATTTTGAAATTTTTCATTTTCACAGAATTTTCTGTTTTAGCAAAATTTTTCATTTTTTTTTTTAAATTTTCAATTTTTACAGAATTTTTCATTTTTGCAAAATTTTTCATTCTTACAAAATTTTTCGTTTTCACAAAATTTATCATTTTCACAGTATTTTTTGTCTTAGCAAAATTTTACAGAATTTTTCATTTTTGCAAAACTTTACAATTTTTACAAAATTTTCTATTTTCAAAAAATTTTTCATTTTTACAGAGCTCTCTATTTTCGCAAAATTTTCCATTTTTACGAAATTTGTCTTTTTCACAGAATTTTAAAAATTTCAATTTTACAGAATTTTCCATTGCAACGATTTTCACACAATTTTTCACTTTTTCAAAATTTTTCATTTTCACAGAATTTTAAAATTTTATATTTTTTCAGGGTTCTTCACTTTCACAGAATTTCCCATCTTTTGAAATACACGATTTGATTGATTCTGCGGATTAAAAACAAACCATCACACCGTCACACCGATGAGGTTACAGCGCGAGTCTCGATGAATGACGTAAGTAGACTTTGAAAAAAAAAATAATAATGCTGAAAAACTCGCTCGAGAGTTGATAAATCCGCGAGCTCGTCGCGGTACCATGAATTACGAAGTTTAAGTAGCATTAACGAGCTGCCTTTGATTTTACGCCGCTTCATTCTGCGTTGTACATTTTTTAATAGCGAGAGACGACGACGGCGACGTGTATTAAAGCCGACGAAAAAGTTCACTTATTTTTCATTCTTCACGGTTGGAAATTTTTAATTGAATTTTTCATTAATGTAATTCACAGTTCGCGGCGATCTGCAAGTTTCGAGCGGCCCTTTGCCGTTCATAATTCTACCGCTATGCCGCCGTCTCGTCGAGGAGAAGGGTAGCGAAGGTATATGACTCGCGAAGAACTCGAAAAGCGAAATCTTATCGTTAAAGCAGAAAGTTAAATAAAGCGTTGATTATTTAATTATATAAGTAAACTCGGTCGAGATTAAAATAAACTGCGAATTTGCTTTTTTGCTTTTCAAGCCAGACGGTTTGTTTATCTATTAAAGTTCCATGCCCGTCGTCGAATGCGAACAGACTTTCTCGCTCTTTCAGCCCGCATAGCTCTATGATCTTTATTCTAAGCAGTTTATAATAATACGTACGACGAGAATCGCTTATTAATTATGAAACATGTAGTCGAGCGCGTAGCTTTGGTATACAGTGTTTCTCACCAGCTCCAGTGGAAGTAGGTATTGATATCACGCGCGTTACAAAGATTGCCCTTGGATGCCTTGGGGCACGGGTTAATATGCATAGATCGGGCTGAAATTTCTTCCATGTCATGTTGGGATATAGTCTAATAAATTCACATCCGGCCCCGATAAAAATTCGAAAACATTTTTCAACACGTAGGTATAACCTTTGCAGGAACCAAAATCCGTGCATTTTTCATGTAAAAATATCCACGAATCGTACTCGCCAGCCATGTATGAGTAACTTATCGTGCAAGAATTAGTCGAAAAACACCCTTTTCATCTTTTTTTTTTTAGAAACTCGAATTCGTTTGTAATCTGATTTTTTTCCCCTAGAAATTTCAAAATTCTGCTTACGAGAATAAAATACTAACGGTCAAATTTCAAGAAACAAAAATACGAAGACAAATTTCGCGTCAAAAATACACGATCGTTGCTGCCTGCCAAGACGTGGCCCGCCCTATTTACGACTAATTTTGGCAAAATTATACACGTCAAAGTTATCTCCAAGTGTAATAATTTAAACGTAAAACTTGGGCGAAACCTTATAATATTCGTATCTCTCTCTCCCTCTCCCTCTCTCTATCTCTCTTCCCCATTCAGTTCACTTTACGCGACAACGACAGATAAGACAATAAATTCGTTCACTTGTAACTTTCTCTTTGTCTTTTTTCCCCTTTTCGCAGACAGATATGAAAAATTTCGTCTTTTTCGAATAAGTTCGCGTCGTCGACCAATCGAAAAATGTTTAATTTTGCAAATGACAAAATCTCTCTCTACATTTCTCATTTCGGTCTAAAACAAACACCACTAGGTTCTCATCTTCACGTCACAACCTACGTACTTATAAATAAATGTTTTTCGCAGCAGCCTGACTACTTCGGTGGTCTTTTGTCTCCGTAGATTTTCAGCTTATACCTAGATCGACGACGATACCTGATTTAATATCGCCGGGAAAATTTTTCGCACTCGACGACATCGCGAACAGATATACCTACGCAACAATGTCTTGGCATTATTACACGCACGTGAAAATAACCCACAAAATGGAGAAAAAAAGATGAAATGTCCATCCACGTGTACCTATTTAACGTAGGTCTGAAAAAATACGGGTCACGCACGCAATAAAGAAATGAAGAGATTTATCCTTTCGCTTCATTGTTTCGCTTCTGAATAAATTTTTCAAGCTTGAATTTTCCATAGCTGTGGATAAAACGATATTGCAATAGAAAACCGAATAAAATTCTAAACTCGAGCCGCAGCCCGCATTTTTCTTCCAAATTTTACGCGAACAAAAAACGTGCCACGAAAAGAACGAACCAAATAGTACGCGTAAAATCACAGCGAAAACTTCTTCGTCTCGCCGGACGGAGAATTTGCGAAATTTAACAGAATTAAAATAGCCTCTAATGGGGCGGTCTTATAAGGGAAAACATGTCCGCAGGGTTGATCGGCTTGCCAAGCGCAGAACCACCGACGAAACTCCACTTGAGGAGAAAGTTTCGCAGCATTTAAGGCAATGAATTTTATAGCAGAGAGGTAAATTTTATTTAGATGACTGGGCCGGAGAGGCGAGCAGAGGTAGAGACGTGTTCGCATTCAGTATGAGAAAATTACAGCGGCCGCATCGTGTCGAGAAAAAGTTTACGGGACGTCGTAAATTTTCGCCAATTGCCAAGAAAATTATACGAGTGAAATAATGGAGGTGAATTTTTCTTTTCTTGAAAATATCCATCTCGGTGTCGCTCCCTGCCGACCCCTTTGGGCTCTCGTCATGGTCGAAAATTTTCCAACTATTATTTTTTCTTCTCGCCCTTTGGTAATGCGGCGATGCGAAATAGCACCGCGAACAAATTTTATCGCTTTTGAAGCAGCTAGAAAGAAAGTTGGACGAAAAAAATTACCTAACCACATGCCCGCTCACGCAACATTGTCGAAGAAATAAAAAAAAAAAACTATAAAAAGTATAACTTTTAATAATATTCTCGGGTTAGAAAAATTAGATTGCCTAAAAAGACGACGAAATTTTTTCTCAAAGACGAGATATATGAAAATGACTCGACGATATTTTTAGATCGAGAAAATTGCCGAGTAAGAACATACCTACGAGATTTTTTCTGTATTTTTTTTCTTTTACTGGAGCGATTATTCGGGCGCGAATTCGACTCGAGCTCATTAAATTATTGCGCTTTTATGTCGCAAATTGAATAAATTTCTTGTGTTTCGAGTTCTTTGTGTTTTCGACGATGAATTTAATGACTAGCACGAGCATACGTATCGTGAGACGAGTTCTCCATAGATGTGGAATCGTCGTCGAACGGCGATAACTTGCCCATCAATGGGTTCGATATCGATTGAATTTTGATTGAAAAAGTAAGTACACGCGAATGTGGTTCGCTGCGTTTGCTTTACATGCTCGAAGATTTTCTCCATGTTTGCCTTCACAAAAATGACGAATCGCAGTCGAGAAATCTAATACTGATGAACTCGTAGACTCGTTCGTTATTTAGAAATCGGCGATTGAACTCGTCTATAACGATATCGAAACATCAAAGAGCAATTTCCACCCTCGCTTCGTCCAAAGAGCCGAGAAAAAGAGTCAAAATTAACGCAACTTTCTGGCTAACAAGTACATACAACTTTTGAAAGTCTCGTTATCTGTTCGGGAACTGCGAGCGGTATCGATATTTACAAAAGTCACTTTTCTCACGTTCGCTCGTTAACAAGCCCATTATACTTGGTGTGTAGTTGCGCGACGCACGAATCGAACGTGGAACATACAAAACAAGTACCTATCGAGTGGTAGCTGCGTGTTTGGATGGGTAAGGCTTCCTTCCTACATACCTACTTGTTAAGTATACTGCGACTGTTCCTTGTTGCTCTTTTTTTTCGAAAATTTGAAATTCTTCAAAATTAACAATGTCGTTTCCATAGGTATTGCCCAAAATTGTATAATTTTTCGGAACGGGTACCATTTAAATTTTCTATAAAAGTTTTGAAATTTTTTAACAATAACAAAAAATTGCCATATTTTCCAAAACTGTAAAATTTTTCAAAACCATCAACATTTTCAAAATTGACAGCATTTTTCAAAATTGACAAATTTTTCAAAACTAGCAAATTTCCCAAAAGTGACAAATTTTTTAAAATTGACGAAATTGACAAATCCACGAAAATTGACAAATGACAAATTATCCAAAATTTTCAAAATTTTCAAAATTGACACATTTTTCAAAATTGACAAATTCTTCGAAATTGACAAATTTTTCGTGGTTGCCTAAGTTTCCAAAATTGACAAATTTTTCAAAACTGACAAAATTGACAAATCCATCAAAATTGACAAACTTTTCAAAATTGACACATTTTTCGAAATTGACATCGTTTTCAAAATTGACAAACTTTTCGAAATTGGCAAATTTTTCGTAACTGGTAAATTTTTTGCAGTTGGCAAATTTTTTAAAATTAGCAAATATCTCCGAATTGGCAAATTTTTCGAAAGAGGCAAATTTCCCAAAATTGACAAATTTTTTCAAACTGACGAAATTGACAAATTTATAAAAAATGACAAATTTTTCGAAATAGTGAAGTTTCTAAAAATTCTTCAACATTGAGAACCATCAAAATTTTCAGAATTGCTAAATTTTTCGAAATTGTCAGTTCAAAATTGTAAAATTTGGAAAAATGTTTAGCCATAAAAATTCTTCAAAGTTGTGAAATTTTTCAAAACTGTCAAAAGACTCTAAAAATTTCCCATTTCTTTTTGATAAAATGGAGAAATTCGGAACATTTTTGTCATATTTTTCAAGGATTATTCAAATAGAAAAATATCGAAGAAGATAAATTTCGAGCACAAAACTCGAGCGAACCTCGCTGAAAAACAACTAAAATTGACGCTCCCGCGCACACCTCATCTATCACCCACTCAGTCCAAACGCATTGCTCAAAGCTTTCTTCACTAATATCGACGATTAAAAGCTAATTAATGCTACTCAATTTGAGACATACGATCGGAGAATCGTTTCGTTCCTAAAGAAACCCCACAGCCGAACGATGCGGCAGGTTTGGCTCGAGCTTATATGTACATTATCCGCAGCTCGACTAATTTACATAATGGAAACGGCTCAGCTCCAGCATGCAGGAACATTCGCAACGTCCTAATTTCTAACCCGATTTACTCGTATTATCAATATTTGTTTCGTCAAGTACCAGCGTAACGCAACAAATAGTAAGTATAAGTATAAGTTAATGTACACTTAGATACCACAAAACGAAAAAGACGTTCGTAGTGCACGTACGTATACGTTGACGACAGGGTTTTCTCTTCTCGCAGATCGAGTTACGTGAAATAAATCACTCGAAGGGGGTTTTCATGCCGCCATGTCGGTCGCTTTTTCGCGAATCATCGAAACAATCGTAAGTTTAGCTACCCTGAACACTTATAAGGTCAGTGGCTCAGTCAAGAGACCTGGACAGAGAAGGAGGACGGAGCAGGATGCGAAACGGTTCTCGAACCACGCCGACTAATAGGTAATTGATCGTATACCATATATGTACGTACCATATGTAAGTATAAAGAAAGACTCGATAAATCTAAGGCTGAAATAGATAATGCGAAAGTAAAATCGAGTTTCGAAGCAAATTTTCCGTACACGCGGCTTGGTTTTTCGAAAGCCGAACGCACGATAGTGTTATTTCAGTTATTTCGCAGCTTTGGCGCGGTTTATTGGAAAACCTGGTCTAATTTTAGAGGATATATAATGGTATTCAACGGTTTAGAGAATTACCGTCGTACGTGACTTAAATTACCAACAAAGATTGCCGCCACACACTTTTTACATATCAAACTGCGAAAATTCCCTCAGACCTAAAGGGTCTGATTATAGTTAACACGTAAAGCCGTCCGTTCTTTCCGCCTTTTTACCTGCAGCCAACTTGGAATCGGTCAGTGACGGGCAGAGGGAAAAGTACGTACGCGTAGGCCTACATTGGCGAAGCAGTCTTTTTCCTCGTATCAGTTCCAAGGGATGTACGTATATCACGTCTCTAAATAATTTTGCGGTTCCGATAAGCTTATAAGAATCGGCCGTAGGCCTGACGAAATGTAGCCATCTACGGAATAACGTGGCCAAACGACGAGAAAAATAGTTAGCCGAGTGCGAAGAGTAAAAATATGCCATTGTGTCGAATCAATATGCTGGAAAGCGATAGCCCTTCCGCCCCACCTCGAACACGTCTTCGTCTCAGCACTGCCTATGTAAGTGTACGTAGTTGGTACCATTTGCAATGGAAATAAATTTAAATTTTTTTTATTCCGAAGGTTCTTCTTCTTTTTCTTTTTCTTTCTTTTTTTCTCTCGAGCACGGAATTTTTTAATACCGACGTTGGTTTTATTGATCTCTCTCTCCTAACCGTATATCGAATTCGATTGATGGTACATTTTACGTAAGTAGGTAGATATAAGCCTAAGGCGGCAATGAAAGGAGAGAAATTGCTCGCTTATCAGCGACGCCGAGGCTGGTAGTATCTCTTCGCCTGCCCACCCCGTCGTCTATACGTAATTCACAACATTTATAACGTTGCTTTGTAAAATTATCCACTCGTCGAGTGCCGCCGCTGTTGATGCTTTCGCCACTTACCAACCTACAAATAGTACGTGTACGTAGAAGCAAAAGCCAACGTGGTGTACCCATATCGTCTACCTTTTTCTGGTATTTCGACGCGATGAGCTTTCAACCTCATCGACACTGTGCCAAGTTCTCATTGCGAGCAATGAAGCTTTGATCCTTTGATCTTGGTGAGTTGTATAGCTAGCAAAGGAATTATTAAGCTGAGGTACTCCAGTACGTAGATGTGGGTTTCTAATTGTAAGTCTTATTATGAAGTACCGAACATGAGATCGGTTCGCTTTACATATGGGATGATGAGAAGGTGGTTTTTTCGAGAGAGGGAAGGGGGGATCTGGATTTTTCCAATATTGAACGAGATTTTAAAATGAAATTTTTCAGTTTTCAAAAATTCGAAAATTGCTTCAGAAAATTCTCGAAAATTTTGCATTTTTGAAAAACAACTCATTCTTCCATCAAAAACCAAAATTATCAAGATTCCTCGACTTCTTGTTTTTTTTTTTGTGGGTGGGGGTTTAGTTGTCAAGATTTTAGATTTTTTCAAAATTTACCAAAATTAGTGAATTTAAAAAAAAAAAAAAACGTAAGAATTCAATGGATTAAAAAAAGAAACCCACATTCAGAAGTTAAAAAATCAAAACGATTTGGAAAATTGAAATTTTTTTTGCCTGATGTGAAAATCTCACAAATCAAAAAATTTAATACTGGAAAAGGCTCTGGTGTGGTAAGGGGGTCAATTAGCCTCCGGTGACACTTCGGCAAAATTTTTATGTCATTCGACTTGTCTTGATAAAAGATGATTTTAGAGCGCAAGAGCGAATTTTTATCCCACCCCCTTGGGGCTGGGGCCCCGAAAAATGTGATTTTCAAGCTAAAAATTCTATCTCCGCGCGAGTTCTCAACCGATTTTTTTCAAACTTGGCACCTAGGTAAGGGTACTCAA
>FIZT01005152.1:0-11174 GCA_900065295.1 Paracoccus marginatus
GGTTAGTTTCGAATTTCAGCTCTGGGGCATTTTCACCTATCTTATGCGCCGGTACCCTTTGTCCATCTTCTAGAATTTGTCCATTTTTTAGGAATTTGTTCATTTTTCAAAATTTGTCCTTTTCTTAAAATTTGTAAATTTTTCAGAATTTGTCAATTTCTAAAAATTTGACAATTTCTTGAAATCTGTCCATTTCAAAAATTTTTCAAAATTTGTAAATTTTTTAAAATCTGTAAATTTCTTAAAATTCGTCAATTTTTTAACATTATAGTCGTGGATTCTGACTACCACAGCGTGCACAGCATGTACTTACGACTCGTTAATACCTTGGTCATTAGCGCAAATTTAATTTCTCACTCATTTTCATCATTGCCAATTTACCTGCATCATCTAGCTATTGCTCGCTTCAACTTAGTACAGTGACGTAGTCACGATGACCTGGATAATAATCATATTACAGCACACCCCGGCTCGCCGAGCAGCCCAGTTTCAAGTATAACCGTGTATATCTACGTTGGGTACGAAAGTGAAGACGATTCGGGCGAATATTACGATGATCTTGGCGTTGCGTCGCGTCAGCGCATGTAGCATAAAAGAAAATCGTGATTTATAATACCTCATGATCTTCTTCTCTTTTTGTATTCGACGATCGCGTATATATAAGTTCACT
This sequence comes from Paracoccus marginatus, assembly GCA_900065295.1. Lineage (NCBI taxonomy): Eukaryota > Metazoa > Arthropoda > Insecta > Hemiptera > Pseudococcidae > Paracoccus > Paracoccus marginatus. The sequence goes on from FIZT01005152.1 coordinate 671, forward strand.
TTCATGCAGGCGTTTCTTCTCATATATATCTGACAGATGCCGACCGATTTCGGTATTATCTTGGTCTGTAGGTTAGGTTACCATCAACCATGGAAGATATGACGTGACGACGCGTGTGCTGCCTTTTTATTATATTTTTCTTGCAATCTGTATATACCTATCGATGCTCAAAATAATGCAACTCGCAAATTTCGGATATAACCAATCATAATGCAGCATTATTCTATGCGGTGAAAGTGGTACGTGTGTAGTCGTAGCTGCGGCGTACAATGAGGAGAAAGAATCCTTTGACGGTAACGTATCCTTGTAGCAGAGATGATCAACCCACCTACAATAATGAGCGTCCATCCATCTGCGCGCTATTCCGTAGGTATTAGACTTATGTCACCCGAACGCTCGGTTCAAAGACACCAACGCTTTTGCCTGGCGAAGCGAACCCATCTCGCGGAAAATTTAATTAATAAATTAATTCGCTCGAGTGTAGTGCGGCGCTACTATAGAGACAATGAAACCGGCGACTCATGCAACTTTGCAGAGGAGTTCATGACACGCGGTCGGTGAGAATATCCTTGAACTGATTTCGCTATAGTTTTTTTCTCGGATTTTTCGGCAGCGTACTCTAGTAAGTACCGCAGCGACACACACAAGCAGATTTCGACAAAAAAATATACCTATAACCAAAACAAAACAACACAAAAGGTGCACGTATCGGCGGCGTCTTCTTCGTGCTATGCTCGGCTCGACTCTCTTTCCGCCTTGTTAATATACGTATCATTGTAGCGTCGCGACGAGGCACGATTATACAACCATTGTACGGTACATACGTGCAGTAGCTGAGTATATCTGGTATGTGAGTATGTGTGCACGCTACTTGCACGTACGTGGTAGATTTTCTGCGATTAAACCGCGTAATTTTAATTTCAATTTGGCCCAAAAGACGTAGTTTCGTAATTTCGTCCACCGCGCCGTTTGGTTTTGCATATTTTCAAGGGTTCCTTGTGTGCGATGGTTCCGAAATCAGGTATAATACCGTTTAATTTTGCAGCCAAGGTGCAGGTTTCCGAAAACGATCTTGTAGCGGGCCGGATACGAAGCTAACTCGTGTAGGTTTTCAAGTGCTCTGCGAACGATCGAGCGATTGTTTTCGATGTGAAATAGGAAATGCTTTTCGAGTATGGAAAGGTTATCTACACGCTGTTTTATGGCGACCGGGCATGGCTCGTTTGGGTGACTTTGAAAACAAGGCTGATCTAGGGTGGTGAGAAGACGTAGTAAGATGATTTCGAAGTTCACTGGGTTAATTGTTTCGCGTTAATTTGGCGTGCAGAAGGTGCCCAAGAGAGGAGATGGCTCGTTAGGTTGGGAATGAAACCAAATCAGATGAAAGGAAGACGACAGGTATCCTTCAGATTCGGAGTTTCGGCCATTTGGGGCGAATTTTTCGAGTTTTTGAAAAAAAAAAGTTTTTCTATTTCTTGATCAATTTTTTCAGACTTTGGCAATTTTTTGACCAAATTTGATTGACCACTCGGCTAATTTATTTTGCATAAGTTCAGTAAATTTTGAGATGGAAATGTAAAAAATCAAAAAATTGACTATTTTCATTTCTATTTCTGAAAACTTTTTGCAGAAAGTATCAAAACCAAAAAAATCGAGAAAATAATCAAAAAATGTATGTTCGCGAAAATTTTGTAAAATTTCTCAAAAATTAAAAATTGAAAATTTTCACTTTTTTTGAAAATGAAAAAAATTTATAATTTTTCTTGAAATTATTTTTTTCGAAAATTCAAAATTCTTAAATTTTTCAGAAATCAATGATTTGTCAATTTTTTTGAAAAATTCAAAAGTCAAAGTTCCTGAATTTTTTTTGATCCATTTAAAAAATCAACGTTTTCAAATTTTTTAAAAAACTAAAAATTGGTAAATTTTTCAAAAGCTCGAATTTTTATTTTTTTGTTTTTTTTTTCAAAGATCATTATTTTTAAGATTTTCAAAATCCTCAAATTCTAAAAAAAATCAAGTTTTTGAAAATCATTTTTTTAATTTTGAAAATGTTGAAAATTTGAAAAATATCAATTTTTGAAAAATATAAAAAAAAGAAAATAATTCGGATTCTTTGAAAAATTTTTAACTTTTGAAAAGTTTGATTTTTCTAAGTATTAATTGGAAAAAATTTAGGAACTTTGTTAATTTTCAATAAATTTGACGAATCTTTGATATTTTTGTTTAAAAAATTGATTCTTTTTGGTCATGGTGAAAACCCTCGAAAATTTAAAAATTGAACTCTGAGAAACCTGCGATGCGATGTGCTTTTTTCATTTTCTGTATTTTTTCATCCTGATTACGGAGTTAACGAGCTGCAGTGGCTTTTGTTAGAAACTAAATTTTCGACATTTGATGATAACTTTTTTCCACGCTTGAAATTGGAATCGAAATGCCGAGGCATTCTATGCTTGAAATCGAGCCTATAGCACATCGACCTTCTAATACGTATGAGAAATCGATGGCCGAAACACTGGCTCTGGTACGTTCAAAACAAATATTACGTCGCGAAACTATTTCGCGCCCAACTATTCGCAGGTGTACTTATAATTAGATGAGCTTGAAATTACACATGCACAGCAGCGACGTACCCATCGGTACAGGTACACGTAATCGTTCTCCAAGACGACTACTTGCATCACATCGTGTGAGATAAAGCTTTAAATGCCGTTACTCTGCGGCCCGGTACATATGTACACGGGCAACATGGTAGGTACATGAATGTACATACATGTACGTATGTAGTTGTAGGTACACGTACCAATACGATAAGCTCCACCTTTTTGTACACAGTAGTCAGCTTTTTAATTAACGGTGTTCGCGGTACGAGTCGATTTGCGACATCGCCACCACGTTCGGAGAAATTGACCGTATCTGCGTGTTGTGATCGACAACAGAGCGCGTAATGTAGTTCGCGAATCGACCAATCAGTCAGTGGCATTCGAGGCGTCGAGCACGACCCAAAGAATATACGTAATTAATTTCAACCGAGTTGTGTATACAGTTGGATCTCACGACTGCGCCTACTTACGGGGGGAAAAGAAAATTAGATCAGTTCTTTGCTAACTTATAGAGCTGGTCAGACCTCTCGCTGTGGATATGTGTTGAAAGATCTATTCGATCCGGTCGATTAGCGCAGGGAAGTTTGAAGACCGATGTCTCTCGCGTAATCTTACGCTCGTCTGCGAGTCCAGCAGAATCAAACAACCTGGTGTCGTTTACGTAGGTATACTTTTTTCCTAACATTGTCATCGATATTGCGTTTGATTTTCGAACGTCCAAGTGTCTAGTTTGCCTACAGCATTTCGTGGGATGGGTATAAATTTTATATCTCGGTGCAGAAATTGAATACCCATAGGTATAGGTACCTTACCTTTGGCCGCAACATTCTTATACTTCGATGTGCGGTTTTTTGCAGTCCAGACTGTGAGGTATCCCTCTTGTAGGATAGCCTTGCATATGCTCCGTGATTTATCTCTTCCCTGTCGAACGTCTCTCGATGTACGATTTTATTATACTGTCACGTGATCTAACGTAATTTATAATTCGTTCTCAGACGATCACCATTGCATACCATATTCAGGCTCGTACGTACGTATAATATACGTATGGTATACGACGACGTACAAATTATGCACGTTGAATAATTGCCGTGTCGACGTTAGGTTATAGTACGTGTGTGTGTAATTTGAAAAATAAAATAAGCAACTTTATAGGCTCCAATTTAAACTAGAAAAAGACAACTTGTTAAATAGATCTAGATCGAATGCCGCAGCGTGTGTGTGTAATCGATAGATACGCGAACGCGTACCTATATGAAGGCGGGTATGAATGCAGCACATGTGAATGTGCACGACCTTGCGATCGTTCGTGTGCCTCGAAGTATGTAGATTATATTTCTGGAAAAAAGCAGCAATAATGGTCAACAGCATGGTCGACCAGGTATACGCACTGTTACGCTTATCAAGCTCAAAAATCAGCCTCAAAGCGAAACGAAAATTTTAAGGAAAATAATTTTCGAAGATATAAGGGTTTGAAAATCAGTCCTTCCTTTCGCCTCAAAATATTTGATTGGGCGAAAGTGTGAAATTGAAAACTTCGATTTTCTCACCGGTCTATTTGATTGAATTTTGTAATTTCCATTTTTTCAAAATTATTTCAAGTTTTGATCACTTTTTTTAAATTTAGGATTTTTTGCAATTCCCAATTTTCAATTTAAAATTTTTTTTTTCAATTCACAATTTTTATGAGGTCGTTGGTTTTTTCTATTTTCACTTTTTTTTTTTTTTGCTTTCAGAGCTTTTGAGTTGATATTGATTTTTGATTTTTTTTTGCTCGATCGGTTTGGATTTTTTTTTCTCAATTTTTTTTTTCATTTTTTTCAATTCAAGAATTTTATTTGATCATCAATTTTTATTTTTTTTACTCTTTTTCAATTTCAATTTTTTTTGGTTTCAGAGTCTTTGAGTTCACTTTTTTCAATTTTTTTCATTTTTTTCTATTCTGGATTTTTTGATTGTCAATTTTTTATATTTTTTCAACTTTTTTCAATTTAGAATTTTTGTTGATTTTTAATTTTTTTTTTTTTTGATTTCACAGACATTTCAATTGATTTTGATTTTCAATTGATCGATCGATCGATTTCAATTTTTTTTCTCAATTTTTTTTTAGTTTGGAATTTTTTGTTGTCAATTTTCATTAAAAAAAAATTTTTTTCAATTCACGATCTTGATAAGGTCGTTGGTTTTTCTACTTTTCCATTTTTTTTTTTTTTTTGCTTTCAGAGCTTTTGAGTTGATTTTCATTTTTTTTTTGTTCGATCGGTTTGAACTTTTTTCTCAATTTTTTTTCATTTCTTTAAGTACAATTCAAGAGGTTTTGAATATTAATTTCTTATTTTTTTTTATTTTTTTCAATTAAAATTTTTGTTGGTTTTTTTCAATTTTCCAATTTTTTAATTTTTTTTTCACTTTTTTTACTTAGTTCATAATTTTTATTGGTGTTTCAATTTTTCATTTTTTTTTTTTTGCTTTCAGAGTTTTTGAATTAATTTTGAATTTTTTCCCCATTTTTTTTTCAATTCAGGATTTTTTGATTGCCAATTTTTCAATTTTTTTTTTACTTTTTTTCAATTCAAAATTTTTATTCGTTTTTCAATTTCCTTTTTTTTTTTTTTTTTACTTTCAGAGTTTTTAAATTGATTTGATTTTTGATTTTCAATTGCTGATTTTGAATTTTTTCTCATAGAAGCTATTTTTGAACAATTTTTCGTCGAATGATGATATTTTCAAATCTTAGAGGGCTTGTAAAAAATTTGAATTTAGTCACAATTACGTTTGCCCGAAAAGAAATTAATGGAATTTTTCTTCATTTTTTTCAATTTTTTCCCTCGATTTCATGCTTTTTGCACTCATTTTCATTTCATCATTTCATGTTAAAATTTTTCTCCTTTGGACAATTCTTTCGCCGCAGAGTTTGCGTTCGGAATCCACGCCACGCCGGCTGGAAAATCATTCCTCATGAACCGTATGACAGACGAGTTCCGGCCCATTCTGTAGGTATACGAAAGTTCGGCGGACGCGGACGCGACGAGTTGTTTCCGCAACTCTCGCTTTTTATTAGACGGAGCGGCGGACGATGCGATGTGGTCAAAACGAAGTAAATAAACGAAACTGGAAAATACGATCATAATTTCCGAGTAAAAAATTATTATTAATATTGCGTTGATAATCGAAACACGGCCACTTTTACCAATTACATAGCGAGACGATTTTATTTGTATAACGTATTTTCTACGTGTCCCAAGACCGAAGACTGCAGTCCGCTGCGGCCTGGCCCGTATATACGCGTACGACGCTCGAGGAAATGAAACCGAGAACACGACGAAGGTATATCTATGTGGAAAAAGAGAGTATAAAAACTGTATACCTATAGTACAAACGTGCAATAGTGGCGTTGAAAAAAATACGTCGGTGTATTTCTATTCGCGAAACGTACGCTCCAACTACACCTACCTCTTTGCTGACGTTGCGAATTTTCGTATTCTCGACCGGATTTCCGATTCAATATGCAAAAAGAAAAAGAGAAAAAAATCAGAATAAAATATTAGATACGCCTTTCTTCTCGGATTGTTTTTATTTTTCACCATTACGATTCACTTTCGTGTACCTTTGGGTCTGATTCGCGCCACTATAAGCATAATATTTAAACGTGTATGTAATAGCAATTGTTTAATGGCGATTTTTTTTCACTATACTTTTTATATATTATTTCGGTTGCGAGTCGCGAGAAAGCGCGAGTATATTAGGTACACAGGGCGCGCGCAACGAGCACGCAGATTGAGTCCGAGAGAGAGAGAGAGAGGCAGAGGGAAAAAAATGCAAACGCGCGAATCGTGATCGCAATATCGATATAAGGAGAGGCAATCGTGTTAGAAAGATTTGTCAGGTATCGCTGCGCAGCCCAGGCAGCCTGCTCCTTAGTAGCAAATTACTGTGTGTACCTTTTTTCCCCCTTCTCACGTGTACTTCTTTTAATTGGCACGTTGCGGACATTAATTGACCTATATTCGAGGCTTATCTGGTTGTTAATTACGGCAAGAAATTGCCTCCTGATGCCTTGTCTTCGGCGTTCATGCTCGGTCTCTGTCTGCTGGCTGCTGTACTACCGCGTGTGTATGTGTGATTTTTTCTGCTGTGCCTGGTGTAGGTGCGTACGCATATCGAAATATTTCATAAACAATGCGGTTCTCATAACTTATCGACATTTTGTAACTGTAAATTTTATTTGCGACGTGCCCGATTACGATATAGAGTTGTTGTGTTCGATTTTACCTTATATGCCATGTGACTTTACGCGAAAAAATTCGATTCGAGGAGCGATTTGGAGCACATGTTACGTAGGTACGTGTATGTACTAGGATCTATCCTGATATACCAACGTACGTTATGCAAAATCTAGCGCAGTATAATTAGAGACAACTAAGCTTCGAGCAGTTCCGATCGTATCGACTGTACTGCCTGGGCCAATTTTCAACCTTTAGGCCATCTCGTTGACGAGGTTTCGTAATCGTATCGTACATACGTGTGCGATCACATTCGGTTAGAAAAAGTACCTACTGTTTTTTTTGTGTCCCATTATGCGAATTTTTTTTTTTCTGTTTTTCAACTGTAAACGAAGGCTTGATGACCGAAATGTATTGCCGTGGTTATCTGTGAAAGATCTGGGAAGTCGTCTAATTGGATGGATGAGGTTATTGTGTCTTGGAGACTTTTTCTCGAGGCATTGTGTAGCCGAAGATGAGGAATATTTTTTTCTGTATGATGGAATGGCGATATGCCCATTGGCATGGTTTGGTACTCGCAGATAAAGTAGCGAGCAATTTATATTTAAGGCTCTGAGTCGGTGTTGATTAATCCTCGTGTCATTTGGCGTAGTTTTGTACTCGTAGGTAAAGTAGCAGGCGATTCATACTGTACACTGGGGGGGGTGGGTGTGTCTTGTGCCGGGGGGGGGGGGGGGGGTGTCTTGTGCCAGCCAGGTTAGCTTGGGCCAGGGTCCACGCTATGGAAGAGACTGTTGCAGGTTCAGACTTCGAGAAATGAATAGCTGAAAAATCCAAAAAAGAATTCTGAACATTCAAAATTTATTCAAACTGTGTTCATTCAGTCAATTCAGGAGATCAAAAATGGAGTACTGATCAAATTTCAACTTACTACCGCCGTTGGATCAAATTTTGAAAATTTTCACCAAAGAATATTGAATTTTTAGATTTTTTAAAAATTTGACAAGTGGCTTTTCAACGCCTAAAATAGGTCAATTCGAGTACATATCAACTTAATTTGTTACACAAAATCATCTAAGAATTTGAAACTGTCGTTTATCTCAAAAGTTGTCTAAAAATGTAACCTATCGTTTTTGCCAGTTGTCTAGAAAATTGAATATGCTTCAGAAGTGTTGAGAAAATTGCAAAAACTATAGTTGAATCTAATTTTGGACCTTTTTCTGTTTGAGTTGTCTAAAAAGTCGTCAAGAAATCCGAATTTATTTGAAAATAGCCTGAAAATAGTCTAAAACATTGAGTTGCTTTTTTCAATTTTAAAAAAAAAAAATTGACCAATTTTTGATTCTTGAAAATTTCTAAAAATTTTGCAAAAAAAAATGAGCTTTATCTCAGTAATAGGTACTTGGAGGTGTCTAAAAAAATGAAATTCTCAAAATCTGTCAAGAATCGAAACTTATTCAATAAATTTTGCAAAAGTTGTTCAGAAATTTATGAAATGTCACAAGTCTAGATTTTTAAAATAATTCTTAAAAAGTTGTCAAGAATATTATAAATCAACCATGTTGTCTAAAAAATTGTAAATTTCTAAAAAAGTTGTCCAAAAATTGGTCATAGTTTGTCTAGAAGTGTATGAAATGCCAGATGAATTTTTTCTGATTTTTTTTTCCTGTTGGCTGGGAGTTGTCTAGAACGTCTGACACGTTCTCTATCGATCAAATTATCCCAGTTGTCTAAAACAATCTTTCCTAAAAATGCTTGGGAAATTGAAACGTCGAGAAATTCAGCAAAAGTGATCTGAAAGCATTCAATTCATCTAAAAATTTTCCCCTTGAATTTGCTGGAAAAAAATCCAAACAGTAAACATTTGCTTAAAATGTTGTCAAAAAAAATGATTTGTGTTCTGAAAAGGTCCAAAAACTATGTCGTGTGCTAATCTTTTCGTCATTTCTTTTCTGTTACAGCTGGCCCACCACTCTGCACACCGATATGATATCCAGAAGGCGGATTTTATCGCGATCGCGAGATGATCTCAGTCTTCACGATCCACACGCTTATAACCCCGAAGAAGAGGAGGACGTGTGGTACAGCAAAGATAAACTCTATAAGGTAAGTGACAATCAAACCACCGTGATAAGTCTTTGAATTTGCGCGCGTTCCGAACAACGCGACGCCAGCGGTGAGGATGCAGCGATTGTTCTATAATGTAGTCGTCAAAGAGGTGAAGAACGAAGCGAGGGCGCGAGCCGTGCGAAAATACAATCATGCTGTGGTTCCTGGCGAAAATCTTTTGATTAAACATGCGAATTGCTCCGAAGATAGGTTGATGAATTGCTGCAACGGTACCTCGTGTCTATATACTGTAGGATGGAATCGGGAATTGGACGTTCGGCGAATACGAATGTTGCACCTTTACCTGGAGGCTGCATATGATTGGCCTAAGATGTTGATGTATTAATTACTTTCGTATTTGACGAATATATTGAGATATCGCGTATTGTCCAATTAAAATGCTGAAAAAAATGGATTCGAGTGCAATGAACCACATGGAGGCAAGGAGTGAGCAATCTTTAGGAAATTTTTTGCCATCGATTGGCTCATCTTTTTCCATATGATCGCGGTATAATTATTATTTTATGCCAAAATATCGATAGAGGGAGAGAGAGAGAAGGAAAGAGAGGGCTCTAATCAGCGAAAATATGTACGTGAGATGTTGTCGACACGTCTGTCGATTCGATAGTAGCTGGAGATCGGAGCCAGCGTAGCTCGTATAAATGGCTCATTCTGGCGATATAATGTATTAATAATTCATCGACGTGGCAGCTCGTTGAATTATAACGACGTCGAATTAAAACTGGTGATTTAAAGTTGAAATCGATAGTGGTGATTTGTCTTGGCTCCGGGTATTGGCGCGACTCGTTCATCACAAAGGATTATACTCGAGGCCTGAAATTAGCAAAAGTTTATCGTACCATCTCCACCCACATTAGCCCTTCTTTTTTTTTCGTACCCATTTCTGCGTACACTCTGCAGCCTTTAGGGGCACACAGGCGCACCGCGATACCCGCATATATTAGCGTACGTTATAAATCAAACGCGTAATTATCATCAACAGCCAAGCTACGGATATACGGTGATCTTGACCTAGGCATGTAAACAAATCGTGACGTATGTTCCGAGAAAGGCGAATTCTTAATACCAGACTCGCGAATTATTGCTATTTTTTTTCTTTTTGCGCTACGTTTTTGAAACTTATTTAATTACTCGGTCGGTGTCCATTATGTTGTTGTTGTTGCTACAATTGATCGCTTTATGTAAGTTCACGATTTTCGCGATTTAATAACCATTCGCAGAGCTGCAGCGGACGCGTAAAATATCGATGATGTAATCGGAAGGCGCGGAGACGTGGTTGAGGTGCATCGAAGTGCATTATGTTTTAATCGACTCGAGCCCAGCATTAGATGCAGTCGTGTTTGCGAAATGGGCTCGAGACGTGATCGATTGTGGGGTGGGCATATCGTTGGCGGAGAATGGCGATGATCGATCTATGAAGATTGGATATAGATTAATAATAATGAAGTATCTAACAATTTCTTACGACACACTGAAAAAAATAATTTTGAAAACACGGTAATCATTACCTCGAATTATGGTACTGAGCACTACAAATTGCATTTTTAC
>FIZT01005176.1:0-13513 GCA_900065295.1 Paracoccus marginatus
GGGGGGGGGGGGTCCCATGCAAATTTTAAAAGTCACTTTTTTAGGACCACCCTAAGCCCCATTCTCTTTGAGCTACACTACCATTGTGAACTAGTCTGGCAACTCTCCGACCAACCTGTCGACAGGTAGATGCTCTGGAAAATTGAACTTATAACATAAAATTCAATTTTTCGTCGCACCTACCTGGCGAGGGGTTGCTCGGGGTGGACTCAAACTACCACAGATGGATAGAGTAAGTCAAGAGGAAGGGGGCTACGTTGCCATAAATCAGTTTTCAACAATGTACCCTAAAGTTAAAAAAATTATAATTGCTCGAAATGGACTCAAACTACTTACCACTGATGGATACTGGATAGAGTAAGTCGAGGGGAAGGGTGCTACCTTGCCAAAAATCAGTTTTCAAAATACCTCAAAATGCCACTTGACGAGGGGTTGTATTGAGGGCGGCTAAATTACTACAATTGGGTAGAGTAAGTCAAGGGAAAGGGGGCTACGTTGCCCAAAATCAGTTTTTCAAAATACCTCCTTCGAGACAAATTTTGCATTAAATTCATATTTTGTCATGGAGGTAACCTCATGAAAATTGATTTTCATCAACTTTTTTCATTTCCATCGCACACGAGGTTGATTTTTTTCCAACTTAATTTTTCATCAAATTCACAAGAAAAACGAAAACAACTTCATGGTTGATTTCTCAAAGAAATAAATTTATCCATACTTTCATCTCGTCTCGACAATTCTTTGGAATACCGAGACCGACCTTGATGCTGGATGAAATTCCATCCGAAATCTCGAAAGGGGCCGCAGTAAGTACATGAAGATGTAAAGAATACAAAAAAAAAACAAAAAGAAAAGAAAAAAAAGAAAAGACGTTCGCGTAGGTACCTATTTGTAAAATCTTGACAGATTAATGTTTTAATTTACGAAGCCTGGCGCTGTTATTCATACGAAGTCAAAGGGCTAAAAAGAACATGATGACGAAGGTTTCCTCCTTATCATGGGTCTGAGCTCGCTTTTCTAATGTCGACCCATATACACGCCGGAAAAAAATGGCAGAAATTTTACCACGGCTGTAAAAATTTCACCCTCGTCGTCGTCTTTGTAGCAATTACTCGTCACCAAACAATACGATTTTCCGCCACCGAGACCGAGTTGGTCGTATTGTTTGGACAAAACGACGATGAAAGATAAAGTATCTTAAATTCGAGCCGAGGCTTTATGGTCGAGCTCTCTTCTGTCTTCATTTTTCTCGCATCTTCTCTCTATAATATACTTATTTTTCGTTTTGTACGTATCTTCATGTTGAAAGTTGAAAAACTGCCTAAATATATACCGTATATATAGGCATAGGCATATAATGTAGTTTGAGAACATGACTATACGTATCGGGCACGGTATTAGTAAAGACGTGTGTACGGAAAACTGACACGTTTTGCGAAAAAAAAGAAGAAGAAAAGAAAAGAAAGGAAGGAAGAAAGGAAGGGAAAGAAAAGTAGCCGGATTGTTTGCCACTTTGGTCAGTAATGAGTTGAACGAAGTCCATGACCAAGACGGGTGCGAAAGAGGGGTTGGTTTACGAAACCGATATTATCTGTTGGTAAATAGCTCGATAAGCTTCTTTTCTTGACGAAGCTTTTCTTAATAACGTAAACTGAAATATAGGCGTAACGTTGGTGCTTAAATTCTGGTGCTCGAGAGTTGGAATTTGGTCGCACTCGCAGTACTAGGTAGGTAAAGTACCTATGAAGGTTTTCAGTTGGTCGTAGGAGGCTGAGTCTCCGTAGTCGAAGTCGACGACGTACCGCGACAACAGAAACGTTATACTTAAACGTTTGTCGGTTTGCAGTGAAGCAAGAAATTGCTTTCGAATGGAAAATACAACATGTTACGATCCCCGCGTCGGCCGTTTCTCGCTTTCGTAATGACAGCCAGGCACCGAAAAGTTGCTACGTTTTCTTCTTATACTATGGTATAGTATGTATTTGTCGGCGTCTGTACCATACGCCGCCGCCATACACCCACCCTACATGTACCTACATTTAGATACAGATACCATCACACATCTAGCTGTACGACTGTACCATACATATAGAAGCATACTCGTATTACGAACACGCCGAAGAGTAAAGCCCTCTAACTTAGCGCTTCATCAATGCTTCATATGTAGTATAGGCAGCTAAATTCCCAACATATTGCTTACTTTAAGTGCACGCTTCGTAGACACGTACCATGGGCTGCATTTCACCGCGCTTGTGCTTGTTGCAAAATCGACGAGACGAGAGCGAACAGCAGAATGACGTGCGGCAACGTTATACGCTTCAGAAGACCGGATGAAACGAAACGAATTAGGATACATTCTTTGAAAGAAGAAGAAGAAGAAGAAGAAGAAAAAGATGAAAAAAAAATGCTGCTTTTACAAACACTCGCTCGAATCGGAATTTAATTCTGTGAAATGCCTCCCAAATACACGTATCGTCGTACCAACGAAAAACTACCTCCAAACGTCACCGTCGCGTCGTTCGCCTCGCTAACGAAAATCTGAAAGCACTAACGAGCGACGCGACATACAGTATAGCTTCGCGTTTATCGTGAGACCATAATATGCCATGCCGCAGAGAAATGCACACCTCTAGTCTCGAAGCGACAAAATTCGTTAATTGAACAGTTTTGTAGACGCGTTTATGCGACGCGACGCGAAGACCGTATTAGCAGTGTAATCTATACGTTACTCTTCGCTGCTGTAGCAATAATATTCGATGAAAGCTTATCAATGTAACAGTCGATCGTGTGGAGCAAAAGATCACCCTCGAAAGAGGGTAAAGGGTATCGGATTCGCTCGTATATACGTTCACAAAGGTACACTATACGCGTACGTAGTATACTTTCGGACGATACGAATTGGCACTCACACACTTGCACATACTCGGTAAACATGTCGTATAAATGATTAATGTTCGCGTGTATCAGTTGACTTTGCGAGTAAATCATGGCCTGCTGACTTGACGCCGCGGCTTCGACGACGACGACGGGGTGTATGTTGTGTAAACGGAATGATAGCTGTTCACGGGTACACTACGTTCCACTTCACCCTACCCTAGTCTATCGAATATTTTCAAGTGTATAAAAATCTTTACATATATGAGCGGTGAGATGGGCTACAAAGCGATGTTGGTTGGCAAAAAAAAGGTACCTACGTCGTGTCGCGTCGACTAACGCGCGAAACTTTGAAAATAACTACGTTGCGTATGTAAATTGGGTCGTTATAGCTGGCAAGGTGTACCGAAAGAGCTGACTTTATCGTGCATATATGGTGACAGGTATTCGCGCGATGATTTCTATTTCCAAATGTCAAGAGGTTTGCAGCTTTTTCATTCGCAGTTGCGTCCACTAGCTAAGAAAAATATACTTAGTACGACTCGCGTTGGCGTTTGCAAGACCGTGAAATGAACGTTATACAAATCGTAATGATGAATGTATTCTTAGAAATTATTGGCGATTTTGAGAGATAGGAGAAAATGCAAAAATGAGAATCAATCAGAATCGAAATTTCGCTACAACTTCAAAACTTTTCAAAACTGAGAAATTATTTTTGACGCGAAAATTATGGAAAATGATCAAAAAAAATTGAAAGATGAAATTAAAAATTCAGAGTAAATTTTTTCAAAAATTTACTCTTAATTTTTTTCAATTATTACAAATTTTTCAAAAATTTAAAATTCTCTAAAAATTGGATTCTTTAGAAAATAAATTGAAAATTTGAAAAGTTTGGGTAACTTGATCTTGTGAAAATTGAATATTTTTCAAAAAATACAAAAACGTAAAAATAAACTCAAAAATTTGAATAAAAAAAAAATTAGTTGAAATGAAAATTCTTCAATTTTTTGAAAAGTAAAATCAATTTTTTCAAAATTCAAAAGTTGAAAACTTTCAAAAAATTGAAAATTTTCTGAAAATTGAATTTTTTAGAAAATAACAATTGAAAAATAGCAAATTTAATAAAAAATAATTATTAAAATGGAAATCCTTCAGTTCTTTGAAACATTCAAAAAATGAAAAGTGCAAATTTTCCTAAATTTATTCTTTAAAATCAGGAAATAGGTATATTTCGGAAAATTAAAATGAGATTAAAAAAGGAAAATTTTTTGAAGAAATTAATAAATCGACACATCATAAATTCCTTGAAATTTTTTCTAAAAATTAGCGATATTTCAAAATTCAAAAATTTTGCAAAAATCAAAAATTTGCAGCTCTTCCCACTACACCCCCGAATTCCAGTATGCCTGTGACTGATATGCAATCAGACAAATCAATAATGATTACTCGAAAAATGAAGGGATAAAAAATTTCAAGGAACAAAAATTGCAGAGCGCGTCATTTTCAACATTTTCTGTCTGTGCACCTATCCATTCTGGAATCGATTCAGCAGCTCTCGAGACATTTTTATCAATTTAAAGATCACGAATAGGTACGTAGTGTCTATGTTGGAAAAAAAAATCACTCACCATATTGAGATTTCTTTTTCGACTGCCTCCCACTATTTTTACGCCGAAAATCTGAAAACAAACAAAATTAAAAATTTAGATACGGATTCTAGGTATATCTACCACCGCCAAAAATCCAACTCGGATGAAAATGATTCACTTGAAAATAGAAGATTCAGCTTAATTGAGTACTTCGTACATACGACAAATTCCTGAAGCTGTGATTTAATTTACTGACAATGTACAACCAAGGCGAGAATATTATGGAAGAATATAAGAATAACATGGCTTTATTTCGTTCGTATATTTTATCGTAACGTTCGATCTAGTCGTATGTAGTCTAAAAAAGAAAAAAAAAAGAACAGTAAAAAACAAAACACGACGACGAGAATAGCTACTGGAATTGAAGTTATGGCCAGTTTTACGACAGCGTACGTAGGATACTGGGCATTTTAGGTAATAAACTATAGTATCGTCGTATAAAGTGATGTACGCGACAAGGTACTTCTCCACTCCCTCTGCCCATTTTCATCAGGAACTTTTCGAAGACGACTTTTTCTCGTGCATACGAATTTTGCACAGCCGAAATGATAGGATGCGATAACCATAGGCGGAGATAGAGGGAGCTGGGGAGGACTATAGCCCCCCAATGTCTAATTAGCCTCTCCAAATTTTTTTCGCCTATGAAGTAGAAGCGTTTTATTATGTTTCCAAGCACAAAAAATTAGCAAAAAATACGACATTTTAAGGCCAAAATTTCAATTTTTGCAATAAGTATTATTCCCCAAAATTTTCGCCCTCGCTTCGCACGGGTCATATTATATGCTTCATATTTTAAAAATTTCAATATTTTAAAAATGCCAAGTTGGGACTTTGGCCCCCTCAAAAATTACAGTTCATCTCCACCTATGGCGATAACGATAATGACGTGACTACGCCGAAGGAGACGATAAGGAAGGGAGGCGGAGTAAAAAATGCACCGCTCGTATAATACGCTGATCGAAAACGAGACTCGACGAAGGCGACGCGACGCTTCGCCTACTTCGCCGGAGTCAATCCGACTGAAAAGATGAGTTGAGCAAACAAAAAAACATCTACTCCCGCCATGCCATGTCATGCCATGCCATACCTTCGAGAACAGAAACAAAACGTACAGAATTGGAAGTTCAATTCGACAGAAAATTGATTTAAATGCGAACTAATCCTTTAATTTATTTTCCGGATTAGTTAGTTGGCTGTATTTTCCACTCTACGGAGTAGCTTAATATCAATAATACGAAAGCAAAAAGCGCAGCAACGCCCAAACAAAGTACGACTCTTCGCAAGTTGTGCGAGTTCATAAAGTAACCTATATCCGGTAACGTGAAACTGATAATGAGGAAGGGACGCGCAAAATATAGTAGGCGGCGGCAGCGGCGGCGGTGCGACGACGACCTCCCTCCTAACGTATACTCTTGTTTCCCGAGCAAGTGGTAGCACGTTGTTGGCGGCTTGGCTGCCGCTGGCGTCAAAGACGCGGAGCAACCAGGCCCAACACAGGCGTACGGTTAATAGAATAAGTTGCGCAACCATGTAAACTTTTCGCTGAAACGGCGCGGTGGCGGCGGTGGTAGTGGTAGGTATTTGTTTTAGTTAACCATTAACATACACCAGATCAACTGATGCTAAAAGGTTAACTCGAAGACCGGAAGAGTTGGCAGATGCGATGCACGCTTCGCCCTGCCCTGCTTTGCGCTGCCTGCCTGCCTGCCGAATAATGCGCCGCCATAAAGAAAATTACTTACTTATTCCTCCAGTTTTCGGTGTAGAAAACGGATGTATGATTTTGGATTAACGCACCTAATTAATGCGCCGCGCCGCCCGAAGAAAACGACGACGCGACGTACGCAGACGTACATGCGGAAATTCAAAGCTTTACCCGATTGTAAGGTGTATCGAAGCGTTTATCAAAAGATGCGGCACGAGCTGAACCCACGACCTAAGCTATTATTACCGTCGCGTATTTTTTTTCTCCGTCCAACTCTCGCCTTCTTAGACAGAATGGAGAAGTTTCACTTGGAATTTTCAAAAGCAACCATCCAAGTTTTAGGGTGAAACAGGATGAGACTCGATGCGAGTAGTACCAAGCCCTGCTCTGGAGAAAATTACTAAATGTTTCCAGCTGAAACCACATTTTACTGAATTTTCAACAGTCAGGTTGTCACGATGGTTGGAGGAGAGTGGGACCAGAGTTTTCCACAGTGGGGGCTATGGCGCAAAACGAGATGTGTGACATGACGATCACGCAACGCAACGTGACGTGATGATGGTTTTATTCAGCGTATATCATGTGAGTATTCCCACCACATGACGTGGTGATGAAACGACTTAACGCGGGATTTCAGAAAGGCTGTCGACGTGCTTTGAGGTTACGTATGTTGGCATTGTTGGCCTACGTAGATGTCGTTGCATTTTGTTTTATTTTCATTGTTTGAAATTCGAATTTAATCTTTATAATTTATTCAGACTGTAATTGCAGCAATTTCTCAAAATTTTCCCCCAATTTTGAATTCTACAACATTTCGAATTTATTTGAATTTTTTTATATTATTTCGTGAAAGTTTTTCAAAATTCAGTCTTCTTTTTTTCTCAATTTTTTTTTGAAATTTGCTTCATTTTCAATTTTTTTTAAACCGACTTTTTCATATTTACAAATTTTTTTTGAATTTTCTATTTTGATAAATTAATTGATTTCTCAATATTTTATCAATAATTTTAAAACTTGATCAGAAAATGTAAAAATGTTTAAAGTCAGTTATATTACACGCTGCGTTAAATTCGCGATCGTCTGTTGATCCACTCGAATACTGAATACAGGTTCAAGTACTATGGAGTATACCTACCTGTAGAATGTGAATCTTCGAGAGCGCTTATTCAAAAGCAAAATTCATCTACTTCTGCCAAGATTGAACCACCCTTGTTTAATAAATTAAGCGGATTACAATTTAAAATCGAGGTAGGTATTTTTCAACGTAAAATTTCGTCTTCATAGCTCTTGCTAAAAACAGCTGGCTCAAAAAAATACCTCATTTAAACGGGAGATGAAAAATTCATGCTTTCGTAATTTTTCTTCGAGCAAAAACGAAACCAAAGAGAGACCAAGCATACCATACAGCACGAAGAGCGACGGTGGTTTGACCAAAAAAAAAAAAAATGAACTGGGAGGAGGCGACAACAAAAAATAAGACGACGAGACGTGCTGCGAGCAAAAGCAGAAGCAGGCGACTTAATGCTTTTAAAAACTGATTAATCTCGAGTCTTGTTGTAGATGGCGAGATTTTCACTTTAAAGCTTTCGTTTTAAAGTTAATTTTGACGTTTTAGAATTCTTTCAACGTTCCGCACCGTTATTATTGATTAACGTTTATACACCTATACATAAAAACACGTTTTTATTGCTTTGAAATGTTGAACGGTGAAAATAGTAACGTACGTGACCTGAAATTATCGGTTTGCGGCTCTAAATGCGCGCCTCTTCTCCAAGTTCGGAGGTTATTTTCTTGGCACGCCGGCTATATATACGGTATGTGTGTAGTATACAGATACACGTACCTATACATATAACGTACCTACATACTTACGTTTATACGGACGTATGAATGGGGTTGGTCTCGGTATTATACCACATCGAGAACGAGAACGGCGTGTATGAGAAAGAGACGTGTCCCTACTATATCGAAGGGATAACTTCACGCCGAGACATCTTTTGCACTATAATGAATTCGCCACCGTCGCCTCGTCGCTTTCGTACCGCCGCCACGCCACCTCTTTGCACGTCTTCTTTTCACCACTCCAGTGTACGCGCCGCCGACATGATACGAAGGCGCGACGCGACGCACGGGGCCGTACATCGCGCCAAAACACTACAACTTTTTCTACCTCTTCCTTCGTCGTATTCCTCGACTATGCTGCTCGTGCTTTTTCCGGCAATAAGCGAGGATGTGCTCAGAGCACTGCAGGCAGCTTTCTTCGAACGAATTAATTATTCAGCCCGACTTGATAAGAAAAACCTCACACGAACGTCCTCCATAAGATATTTACCAGGTTAAAAGTTTGGATTTTCGATGCAAGCATGTGTTGCAGCGCAGCGAGCATGGTTCGTCGTTTCTCGTTTCGTTCTTCGATCAGCACTACAGCCCGTTCGCTTTCATTTTCTTCTCGCTCTTGGCCCAATTTGTCGAACCAGAAACGTATTGAAAATTCAATCTAGACGAAAGCACGACGAGTACTCGATTACGACAGAAAATTTCACTCAAGGTGGTTATTTGATTAGCGCTTACTGCTTAGGTAAGTATATGCGAGGTAAAATATTTTACTCGCCAATTCCCGGATCAAAAATCAGTCCTGGTGGGTATATTCGTGTACACCTTTTTTTTTGGGGGGGGGGGGGGGACTTTTGGTAAAATTTAAAAATTTTTGGGGGGGGGGGGGGGTACTTCGGTTAAAATTTAAAATTTCTTCATTCATCAAAAATTCATCCCTCTTCTTCCAGTAAAATGATAACTGGTAAACCGATAGCTTTTCCATGGCCAATAATTTCATCAAAAGCTGATAACTGGCATTATAGTTTGTTCCGCGTAAGAATAGAAAAAAATCCTGCTACATTAGGCAGCGAATTAAAGCAATATGAACAAAATTTCTATTTTTAATAATACTTTGAGGAGAAATTTCTTCCGAAAATGACAGAATATATACGAAATAGTTTTGTTAAATAAAAAGAAAAGTAGTTTTCAAACCTCAAATGAGAAATGCTTTAATTCGCTGCTTAATATGGTGGGATTTTTTTCTATTCTTATTTCTTACGCGGAACAAACTATAGTCGATAATTTTGCCAGAACTGATGATTTTTTCAAGAATTGATAACTCATGTCCTAAACAAATAATTCTCAAGTATTGGAACGTGATAATTACGTCTTAGGTAATAATTTTGCAAATCTTTATTCTGAACTGACAACTTTTCAACGACTGATAATTTCATCAAAAACTGATAACTTCATCTTTGGTCGATTTATTCATAAGGTTAAATTGATAAATTTTCAATCATTGATATTTTCATCAAAAACTGATAACTAAATCAACTGATAATTTTGTGATAAACTAATGACTACCTAGAAAAGTATTGCCATAAATTGATGACTTTTCATCAACCTTTTTTTCATAAATCAAAAATTGATAATTTTTTACTGATTCAAAATTGCAGCAAAAGTTGCAACAGGTAATTAGATCAAAAACTGATAACTCTGGCCATAAATTGGTAGCATTTCAATATTAGATGATTTTATCAAAATCTGATAACTGTTGTCAGAAACTGACGACCTTTCAATGACTGATAATTCATCAAAAACTGATAACTTCATCTTTAGATGATAATTTCGTCAAATGATTAATTTTTAATAATTGATATTTTTACTAAAACTAGGTACCTATAACTAATCTGCTTTTTGGTTTAATATCATTCAGCAGCTGATGACTCTTGCCATTAATTGACAACTTTTCCACAATAAATGATAATTTCATGAAAAACTGATAATCAATAACTCTTGTCATAAATTGATAACTTTTCAATAATCCATTTTCTTATTAGTCATGAATGGATGGCGTTTCAATACCACAATGAATAATTTTATTGAAATGTGATAACTCTTGTCATAAAAATCAATAACTTTTCAACAACTGATAATTTATTAAAAACTGATCACGCCAACTTGAACTGACAATTCCATCACAAACTAATGACTCTTATCATAAATTGATAACTTTTTGATTATTGACAACTTTTCCAGAAATTGATAATCTCGCCATAAACTAATAATTTGTCATTATCTTTTACTTATTATTATGTAAGAATTGAATTAGATTGTTTGTTTATTATTTCTCACAATTTTTTGTTATTGATCAAGTCCTTTAATTCAGAAAAAGATCATGAAGTAAGAAATTAACCACTGATCAAATGACCACAAAAATTGGCACCAATCAGTTCAATAATGAAGACGTATTGTTTTCTAGTCTAAAAAACAAAAAAAAAAAAAAAAAATGAAACAAAGGAGTTAAATTTTGTCATCTTTCAAACTTTACAAATGAGCTGATGTATGGGTCTACGATACCTACATTTTCCACCCAATTTAATAAATCTGTCTCCCAGGTTTGTCGCAATAAGGGGAAATTTACTATCAGAGTGGATGAGAATGCCAATCGAAGCTACTCTTCAATCACTCGGACCTTTTTCGAAAAACTTTCCTCTTTTCACACAACCTATCCTCGGCAATCAGCGTTTCACTTCGACGTGGCGGCGACGAAGACGACGATGAGAAAATACCAAAAATTAAACATATATTCGCCGTCGAAAACCGCATGTTGAAGAATTTAAATTGATCTGCCGAGAAGTTTTAAATTAGGTATTACCTATACTAGATGGTGTAGGTATTAATGAAAAACACGCTAAATTTACAACCGCAATCAATTAATTCGGCTAAGTAAATTATTATCGCGCCCTTTACACTTTTCAAAGGGTTCGACAAACGTAAAATTTGGAACGTCGCCGTATCGGTAGGCGCAAAGGCGCGCAGAAAGAAAAAAGTTAAGCGAACGAGAAAGGGCTGGCAGAGATGCTAATCGACGCGACGCGTTACTGTATAAAAATCATCAAAGAACGCAGCTCGGTGAGCGATGGTGTTCGCTTTCAAATACAGCATAAATTAGTCGGAAAACAGTTTCATTGAGTTGGTTCCTTTATGCCTTTATAGCAGGTATAGCTTGATAGAAGGCTGTGGATTTGATGGAATAGGTAAGTATGGTGTACCTACTACGTGCATGCCGCAACGAAAAAACTTTCGACGCGCGGTAAACAGTTTTAATGGGATTTCGTTTAACAATCTACCATTAAGTTAAATTTGCTGTAGTATACGCCGGCTCGAGGTATAAATACAATACGAGATCAGCTTTAATGTGTGTACATGTTTACGCGCCCGTTCGTTATATTCGTACTACTACTCCGTAGGTATACTATACTTACTCTACGCGTTAAGCTCAGCTTTATAATATAGGTACCTTTACTATATGTACTTCCTCCTACCCTACCCATACAACTATCATCGTCGCACCTACATAAACTCGACTTTAAATCGAAAAACTCGCGATGCGGCGCCGAATTCTCGCTGCTTAATAGTCCGCGAATATTCATGTCTCGTAAGATCGAGTGTCGTTATTGCACTCACAGCGCAGCGCAAACCTGCTTCTATACGCGCAAATATAAAGCTCTAATTCGCCGAATTAATTTACCAAAAAAATTTACGATCACCTTTTCAACTCCATCGTGATAAATGGGTATACATATACGCCGCAGTTATAGCAGTTTACCCATCCTTTGCGAGAAGGATACCTCTATTTTGGATTTAAACTGAACAAAAAAGTCGATTCCAATGTTCTGCAATCGTTTTGAGAAAAATGAATAACTTAATTATCATAATGATAAAAAATTGAAATGAAAAAAAAATTGAGAAATTACTTTTAGTTCATCAATTACGTATAAAACTAAAAAAAAATTAGCAACTTTTTAAAAATTAATAAAAAACTCATGTTTGCGAAAAATCTTGAAAACATTTTTTAAAAATCAAAAATAGATGAATTTTTAATTAGAAGAGTTTTTGAACAAAATCCTCCCTCCCCCTCGGCGTCCATTCTCCAACATTTCAAACGCTGCTATCGCCTGATTTATGAGTCACACAAACAAATTTTCAGCTAAATTTGTTCCTCTACAGTTTTTACTTCTCATAAAAATTCATTTAAGGGCAACCTTCACCCCTGAAATTGTATTTTGCTAACAAAGTAAGTAGGTAGCTAGGTACCCAAGCTGGCGAAAAATTTTTCAACCAAACCAAGACAGATCGATAGAGCATGTAAGAATACCCCTAGGAACAAAATTTCAGTTGCCAAGCTGCACCTCCTGATTTTTGGTGAATTTTTGAAAATCGAATTTACTTGTAGCTGATAGTTACCTATACCTCTACCTAGTACCTACCCATGTCAAAAATGAAGAAAATTTTACCTAATTGAGCTAGTAGTCTGAAATTTGGTATATGGCCTATATTTGACCCGCTGAATTGTTTGGAGGCGATTTTCAGCCGTTCTGAAGCTTCCAGCAAATTTTGGAAATCTCCAGTTGACGAAAAATGCTCCAAAATCTTCAAAAGTGCGACTTTAGCATGTATATACCTGTATGGGATAGGTGCATTTTGATGATCCCCTCGACCGACTAAGACCGTTTTTTTTTTAAATCTGAAATTTCCAGTTTGGGACCAAAATTTTATCCAGTCATTTAAATGAAAAATTCTCGGAATACATACAAAGGCGTTTGCGGAAAAATCTGAAATTTGGTACTTGCCCTATTTACGACCTGATGAGTCAATTGGACCCGGTTTCGAGCCGTTCTGGACCCTCCAGAAAATGTTGGAAATTTCCAGTAAACAAAAAACACTCCAAAATCTCCAAAAGTGCAGCTTAGTACGTATAAATGCGATTGGTGCATGTCGGCGACCCCTTCAACCGATCAACGCCGGTTTTTCAAAAATCTGGAATTTCCAGTTTGCGGCTGAAATTTTTATTTTTGAAAGAAATAAATGATCCTCGAAATACGAACGCGTAGGGGGGATTTGAAATTTGGTTTGTGCTCTTTTAGTCATCTGCCAAATCGAACGAGGGCAGTTTCGGGCCGTTTTGGAGGCTTCAGTCCATTTTAAAAATTTCCCAGTATTTGGAAAATTTCCAAAATTTTCTGAAGGCTCCAGAACGGCTCGAAACCGCCTCCAATTGACTCGACAGGCCAACGATAGGGCAAATACTAAGTTTCAGATTTTTTCGTAGACGTCTTTGTATTTCGAGAATTCTTCATTTTTTTCAAAACTGAATGACTGGATAACAGTGGCGGACTGGAGAATTAGGGCCCGGTCGGCAAAATGAACTGAAGGGGCCCGTAAATGGAATTTAACAAAAAAACAA
>FIZT01005183.1:0-11287 GCA_900065295.1 Paracoccus marginatus
ACAGAGACTTTTTGAAAAAAAAGTGATATTTAGCGATTTTCGATTGGCAGCGCTGTCATTATCGTTTACCGCTCACTTCCGAGACAAGGGTCGTGTAAATATTTTTCTCACCCTTGACCAGCGGCACGGCAGCGACGTGTTTTCAACACCCTTCTGGCGACGAAGAGGAATACAAAACGGGCAAACGCCAGCGCAACGCCACGTATCATTCGAACGACAGCCGAACGATGGGGTGGTATTATGAAATATTTCCAAGACTAGACCCGTACTGTAGGTATATACGTTCGTATATTTATACATACAAAATACAATCCAGCATCCGCGTGTGCCGATACGGTGCATTCGACGCGACACAACGCAATAATCGTGATATACTCGCGTATAACACCTGAATGCGCGTATGTGTGAAATCGACTCTGACTGCCACTGGGCCCCTAAGCCGTATTTCTTCGGTCCTATGCCAGAATATTCAAGATTCGAATGCGGCGATGGGTTTTCGGGTGTACGACGCCGAGCACCCTTTTCGCAATGGCACATCCATCAATCTATATACGACAAATATTCACTCATCGCCCTGTGTGTTTCTTTTTACTGCTAGTCGTGTACAGTACTTACACGTACGTTAGATTAGCTCGAACAACCCCGTATATAGAAATTCATCAAAAAAAAAAGAAAAAAAATACATCTGTCAGAACAGCGATTCATTATTACAACCATTTCGTTACATAAAACGTTTAATCGGACGTCAAAAATATGACTGATCGTTTGAAAAGCATTCAATGAAAATAAAATTAGCTTTTTCCTCCATCCTTCGTCATTATTTGGTTCATACGACGGCGTACGAATACGAATACCTAGTGGTTCTATTCTGCAAAAAGTTATCCATTCGCAATGTGTAGAAAGTTCATTTACACGCTACAATCGTTTTATGAAGTTTTTTTTTTTCACAACTCGATAGTACAATCGACGTGTTGGCGTAGGTATATAGTTTACTCTTTTAATTACAGAACGTGAATGCGGCAGCGATCCCTTTTGTCGTATACGATCAATCTGGTCAGTGTCACGTTTTGGTACCGGGCAAGGGCGTCTATCGTTTTATGAAAAATGAACACCGCGCCACGTCGTTAAATTGATGCACCATAGTGCTGGGCGCAACGTGCAAAATCCAAATGAAAAATTAACCAAGTTTATAGCAGATGTCGGTCCACTTTAGTGCTAATGCAATGTTCGTATACTCCAAGCAAATTCATCGACGTGCTCGTCACTCCTCCTCTATCACGTTTAGCAATTTTTTTCGCGCAAGGAGGTGTTAACATTTAAAATTAATTGTTGCGCCTTTCAACCCCAACTAACCCCAGTTGAGGGTGTTCCTGTTTACTGTACAAGTTGAGTATATAGGACCTACACGAGAGAAAAAATTATTCAAACTGTTCGCTTTTTATACGCGAAATGACTTTAAATTTAGGGGGTTGGTTTCAGAGTCGTTTTTTTCATGTCAAAGATAGTGCTTTTTTGCTACTCGAGAGAAAGTATTTGTCGCAAAGGTATCTTCAAAGTAAGGCAGTCGCCAAAAAAAAAAAAAAAAAAAAAAAAAAAAATACTGTTTTAGAATGGTACACTAAAAGTTGAAATGAACACAAGAGGGTTTTTTTTATATTTAGATTAAAACGAGCTGAAAAATAAACGAGTACAGAGAAAAGAAAAAGAGAGAAATTCCTTTCACTACAAAAAAAGGATCGTTTGTATGGCGGAATTTTCATACAACGCGATAATTTTTTTTTAAAACATAGTCAAATTTTTTTAAAAAGAGATTGGC
This sequence comes from Paracoccus marginatus, assembly GCA_900065295.1. NCBI lineage: Eukaryota > Metazoa > Arthropoda > Insecta > Hemiptera > Pseudococcidae > Paracoccus > Paracoccus marginatus. The sequence continues at coordinate 1,817 of FIZT01005183.1, forward strand.
GAATGGTTATTTCTGAAGGCGATCGGATTAATTTTCCTGATAAAAATTTTGATAAATTAATTATGAAGTCGAGATTATTTTTTTGAATGTATCCAGCTTTTATTTAGTAGGTAATAGGTATAACCACGCGTTTATCTAGTTCAAAGGTTATAAACAAATAAGAAATCGGTTATGGTCATGGTTTAAGGTTATCACATCACTTCCAGGTGTAGCTTGCTCGAATGTGATAAAAAATGAATTGAATGAGAAAGTGAAATTCTGTCAATGTTTTGGCTGAAAATGTGTAAGTACCTACTACGATTGAGATTTATTTGCTTAATTACGAATTTCCTCATTAAAGCAATTTGATAATAAGTGAATTTTCTTCATCAGTGACATGCAATTAACTTTGTTGCAACTGTAAGAATGATTCGAACTGCTTACCTACTGTAAAAGCAATATGAAATGATGATTTATCAAAAAAAAAACAAAAAAAGTGAAAATTAGATAATTATATTAATTTATAGGTAACACAAAAATGCAGAATAATGATAAATCTAATTTAATAGGGACCTATTGTGAAGATTTACAAATTGAAACAAAATGTCTACCTATCTTTAATCTTTTCATCGTCACGATTTAACCTGATTGCTTTCATTAGAAATAATGGGATAATAATATTACCACTATTGCAATTATCAAAATTCCAGTGGCATTCGAAGTCTGCACAGAATCACCAGTCGGGGGATTTCCATTACCAGGATCATTTGTGATCTTAGAAGCTGTTGGAGATGGCGTTGTAGTTTTTATGGATTCATTTTTAGAACTATGTGAAGTTTCTTCACTAGACTCTTCCGAATTTGTAACATTCTGAGTTGATTGTGCGGCTGCCGAATCAGTAGACTCTGTGGTGGGTGTTGTTGTTGGGTCAGTAGGTGAACTGGACTCTGTGGTGGGTGTTGTTGGGTCAGTAGGTGAACTGGACTCTGTGGTGGGTGTTGTTGTTGGGTCAGTAGGTGAACTGGACTCTGTGGTGGGTGTTGTTGTTGGATCAGTAGGTGAACTGGACTCTGTGGTGGGTGTTGTTGTTGGGTCAGTAGGTGAACTGGACTCTGTGGTGGGTGTTGTTGTTGGATCAGTAGGTGAACTGGACTCTGTGGTGGGTGTTGTTGTTGGGTCAGTAGGTGAACTGGACTCTGTGGTGGGTGTTGTTGTTGGATCAGTAGGTGAACTGGACTCTGTGGTGGGTGTTGTTGTTGGGTCAGTAGGTGAACTGGACTCCGTGTTGGGTGTTGTTGTTGGATCAGTAGGTGAACTGGACTCTGTGGTAGGTGTTGTTGTTGCGTCAGTAGGTGAACTGGGTTCGGTTGCAGGTGTTGTTGCATCAGTAACTGGATCAGATGGTTGAGGTAATTCAGTTTCAGGAGAACTTGGCACTGCAACTGAATCTGTGTTCAAAATTTGCCCATCTGCGGATGCTGCCGTGAGTACACCGTCACCTATTTACCAAATTGATAATGATTTATCTCGGTTGTAAATTCTTAATCCTACTGCAGTTATTTTGATCACATTTCCTCTCTGAAGTTATGTACAAAACATCAATTTTGATCAATAATCGATTTAAACAATTTCTAAAGAAAAAATTTCCCTTGAATTTTAATGATAGAAAATTACTTGACAAGTTTTAAATTTTGTACTTCCATACTTACTCGACTTTGGTATGTTTTCTGCTGTACCAGCGGTCTCTTGGCCACATACAGACATTGCTATCAAAAATAACACCAAAAGTACACTCTTCTGTGACATTTCTATACGTATTATTTTGTTTAAAAAAAAAAAAAAATCACCACCAATCCGAGCCAGTCGAGGAATTATAACACTATTTGTAGCATTCGTAAGAATCGCGAAATATTATAACGCACTGCCATATATTATAAAAATTTTTATCGACCCGACTATTAACGTCTTTACCGAAAAATTTTCAGACACTTATAATCACTCTTTTCAAAATAATTTTAAATCAATTCTCATGCAGCGGTCACCATATCGCGAATTAAAATGTTTCATATCGGCGGGTATTTTTAAATTACAAGATTAAGAATCGAAGCTTGAGGTACCGAGTAATTTTTGAAGAAATGCATGTTTTTGCGGGGAATTTTATCTGATTCAGGCGCGATAAAGACTCTTGATTCGGTATTTCAAAGTCGAGATTATGTCGATATCTCTACTCGTGTGAAATATTTACCAACATTTTCACACTCTTACTGGTGGTTAATTATTGAATTTCCTACATCTAACGAGTAATTAAGTCAAGTTAGCGGTTAACTTTATGAGTTCATTTTTCGATAATGCGTGCATCATAATTCTGTTGAATTACTAAGGAATCATTACTCAAGGGGTTGGAATGGGTGGGCATATGTAATTTGAAGTCTGAGTAAACTGAATCCTATCTCGTGAGAATTCGATGATGTTCTGCGTGCTCTGGGAAGTGAGAGAAAAAATTAACGTAGAGTATTTAGAAGAGGTGTAACATTCCTTTTTTTTTCTCGCGGAAACAATTCTCTTTTTTTTCAAAATTCCGTTGGTTTTCCGAGAAGATGGATGTTGCGCTGAAGAGTTGATGATTAATACGGGTTGTATCTAATTGTGAAAAATTAATGCAATCGGGAGCTAGATTTATTAATGAATTCGTAATTTATGTATCTACAATGTAATTAATTTGAACACGTTATTAGTAAAGTTAATTTTTGTTTTATCGATTAATCAGTTGCTAATGGGAAATTTTCGTTTTGTTACAGGTAAGTGCTATGACTAACATATCTAAGCATTAGTTTCATTGTTGATGGATTGATATACTTCTCGGTAAAGTAAGATATTTTTTATCACCAAAATCGAATCAAAGTATTTTCGAATAGTTAACTTTTTTTTGGAGCGTTCAATAGATTTCTGTATTATGCAGTCAAACACCTCAATTCAGTGTCTAATTTTTCTAATATTTTTCACAGGCTCATATATTTTCAAATTTTCACATTTTTTGCTATTTTTTTCAAAACCCCAATTTTTTCTTCAAAAACTTATAATTTTTTTTTAGAAATTTTTTCAATTTCTTCTGTGATTTTGATCAATTTTTCCTTATCCATTTTTTAAAATAAATCTTCGTTCATTTTTGTCAAAACATTGAAATTGATAAAAATATTTCTCCCAAGTTTTTCTCAGTTTTTTTTGCATTTTTTCACAAATAAGGTTACTTTTTTCAAAACTTTCTCGTTTTTTTCTACTAAGAAAAAAAAAAATATTTTTCTGTAGTTTTGGCCTTTTTCATTTCTTTGCGATGTTTTTCGAAATTTTAAATTTTTTTTTCTATAATTTTCAGTTTTTCTTCAAGTGGTTTTTTTTTCAGCTTTCCAGATTTCATTCTTTTGAATGTTTTTCATTTTTATTTATTTTTTTTTTTTTTTAGATTTCATTCTGGTTACTTTTTCTATGTAAAATGGTCTCTAAAATCGAATTATTTCGGTCTTCCCGTTCGATTGTGAAAAAATCCAAGAAATTCAAAAATTTTTCATCTTTTCGATTGGAGCAATTTTTAATGAATTTTAATAAGTGGTTATTTAGAAAAAAATTTTCAAAATTCAAAAAATCAACTTCGGCTTCTGAAATATTTTTTTCTTCGAAAATCATCTGCGTTGGCGCAGCGCTCATGGTTACTATGGCCCTTCATTTATTTTGAGCATTTTCGCCTTACTAAAAAATTGAACGTTAGAAGCTCCGGAACGACTCGATCGCTCTCAAACAATTTGAGAGGTCAAAAAATAGAATGTGAATTTAGCCTTCGCATTCCATCATGAAGAAAATCAAATTTTGATTTTTCTTGGAAAGATTTTTGAATTTTAAAATTTTTTTCCAAAGTTCAAGGAATGAACCTCAATATCTACCTACCTGATTTTTTTTTTCGAGTCAGATCTTTAGAAATTTTGTCCATGAACTTAAAATTAGGGAAAAAGATGATTTTTAACTTCGACTGAATAAGTGATACTTCGCAGTAACAGCCTAACAGGAAAATTACCCATTGACTTGTTAAAAATTTGATGAAACGCGATACCATCATGAAAATAGATAGACATTTTGAACTGACAATGTACGAAAAAAAAGTGCTCGTTTACACATCATTTATCATCACGATATACGTACCTAACGATACTATAACAAACCCTCGCTCGCCTCGTACGAAAAAAATCATTTAATCTACCCTCGAACATATTCATTTATTTTTTATAATAGGTAGATAATTACATTAGAAATAGCTCGATGAAACGTTAAACGTGCACATTACTACTCGTTTGTATACCTTCTACAATCCACATAGACTATGTATATCTAGATACTCGTATAGTCTACAGCTACCACATAGAACAACGAGACGACGACGTGTACGTGTAGAATAATAAACACGTAATTTAACTGAACGTTAACGCGAACGCACGAGCAAAAACGTCCGTATATTTCATCGGTATTAAACATTGTGATAAAAGGACATCATCCAACACGTATATATGTATAGTGCACATAACAGGTCTATGTGTAATATGATGGGAATTTTCACACCTGCTTTTCATTGACATGTAAAACAACGCCGCCGAACATACACTAAAAAGCACACTATGCATATGAAAAAAGAGTTGAAAATCGTTAGTCATCGTATGTATCACGAGAAAGCACGTGCTGTGTATTAGAAGAAAGGGTGATACGGAGTAGAAAAAAACGAATTCTGTAAATGGTGAACTTTGATGCGCAGCTCGCTAAACACACGCCGCGGATTCGCGTCGTGAAATAAATTCAATTTTAACTAAAAACAAAACTTGCCGGATAATAATTTCAAGTCTTAATTTAGATTTAGATAAGGCGGTACGAGCCCGCGCCAACCTTCAACTTTACACGCAGAATTATTCGTCGAGGTTTCCATCCAGCTCTGGTAGACTTTGTGTGTGTAGTTGGTAGTACAACTTTCATCAACTTATGTTATCTCGTCGTATATTTTATTCATTCGATATGCTTTTCAAATGGTTTTATATGTGTACGAATGTTTAAGATAACGGGTAAAGTTGGTACGTAGGTATTTTTTGCCGAGGCGTCGCGTCGTCGTCGTCGTGTCTTCTCAACTGTGAGTAAATTTTGACACACGTTGAAAGCCGCCAGCCCTTTAAGTGAGTGTAATTTGTTAATGTTACACGCCGCTTTCCATATTTTAAATACAAACCTGGTTAGGATCGATTAAAAATTCAACTTTGTTCGCGAACATCCTGCGCCGCAGATCTTACAGAGCACCGACAATGATTTTACAATGTGTATTAGGTACCTTACCTACGCAGTTTAGTAGAAAATACCTTTAATTTACAATCTCATATATTATGTCCTTTTTAGGCGCCTACTATGCGTATAAGGTAAGGCGTAGCACGGCGCTAACTTTTCTATACGCGTAGAATAAAGTTTACCAGCACGCTGGTTTATCCGCTGCGCTCTTTCTGTACTTAGACGTGTGTATACTTCGCCGCTAATTCGGACCCGAATGGTTAGGCGATGAGGATAACATCCCTCACTATTAATAATATCACGTATACCTTTCAAGTTGCCATAACCATTAATCAAAGTTTAAGCTTTCCTTAATGATTCTCTAATTTTATAACAACCTCTATATATACCTATACGTAGTATATACTTTAAACCCAATGATAAAGTGAAATACGATATTTTGCCTTTATTAACTGCCACCACACAATACGCCCCCGCTGATGCGCGATACTTCAACTCGCGAGCTCAGTTTTCTTATCGAACATGGATAGATATCTTATGTAAGTATATCCCTTTTACGTCGCGTAAAAAATGCTCGAGTTTTTTTCCACTCTCTCCGGAGCGTGCGGCGTGCGCTCCGACACAAAGACGGTGCTTTTCGCATAATAAAGTAATTCAAAGGTGCGATATTAACATCGTGTGCCAAATTATAACCTTAATATAGACTGCCAACTAACACGAGATGGCAAATAACTGAAAGGGTTTTGACATATTGCTTTAATATTACGTATTTTTATTTTTTTTTCCATAAAGAAGCGAGCCCAACCAAATAGGTAATATGGGGCATTATATGAAAATCCAATTCTTCGTAAAGGTTTTCATTATTTTGTTAATGGTGGAGCATCGACATCGTAGACCTAAGGTGTATTGGTGAACGTCAAGGGGTCTCGCTATTAAGAGTAATTTCGCCACCTTATATACTGCCCTATGTTGACTTGGTGTAAAGGCACGACACGTGAGTAATTTTCCTATAGACCTCTCGTGACTCGTATTTTATACCGTAGATCATCGTGGTGCGGTGAATGCTGCGACGACGACGATGACGATGTTGCCTGCTGCAAAACATACTGGCGTATATATTTTATTCGGCATCGATTACCGGCTTTATTTATGGCCTTCGATTGTAGAAACTGACAAGCTTCGATTGGAATTTATGGCGGTGAAAAATTTTTGTCTTATGATGACAAATCATCCGAATGCGATTTGTGATACGAGTAGTTGGGTTGGTTTATTAAACCGGTGTATGGGATTTTTTCTTTTTCTTCGACCAGAAGGAGAGAGGTAATGGGGGGTTTTGGATTGGTTGAAATTGCAGTTGGGAGGAATGAGAAAGAAATTTTTTATTATTTTCATAATTTTTTGAATTTTAATCATGATGAGAAGAAAAATGCCTACTTATATTCGTTCATTTTGTTTTGAAAAATGTCGATATGCTACAAAATTTTGCCAATTTTGAACTGATTTCTTTCAAATTGAAAATTCGTAAATTTCAGACTTACAAATTTTCATTTTTTCAAAATTGAGAAACATTTTATGAGTGTTTTCTCGCTAGCTGAAGCATAATTTCGGTGAAAAGAAATCTTCGAAAAAAGTTGAAAAATCTGAAAAATCAAAGGTAAAAGGAAAATGGTTTAAAAATCGGATAGGTAATTCGTTCGTCTTGTTTGAAAAAACGAATTAACAATTTTTGAGTTGTTGATATCCGCAGCAGGGTGTTGATCCTTCCGATTGTGTTTTGTGAAAGAAACAAGAAAAAGAATTCTTAAATTTTAGTGAAAATGAATTTTTCAAAAATCCAAAAATTAAAACTAGAATGTTTGACAAAAATCCGAAAAAATCGAAATTCTGAAAAAACTTGAGTTAATAAGTGATAAAAAGTTCTCAAAGCTTCAAAAATGTTGTAAAAAATTTCAAAGTTTCTTGAGAACTTGAACTTGAAAATTTTTAAAATCGAATACAAAAAAAAATGAGCTTGTCAATATTTTTTAAAAATCAAAAACTACAATAAATATCTTCCAGTTCGTTTCTTTGTTGTGTCAAGAAAAGAAACGAAAAATTTACTGGAAATAATGCCTACGTTGTTCCAAAATTCAAAATTTTTGAATTTTTTGCAAACCAGAAATAGTAAACAAAATTTTAATTTCAGGAATTTTTTTTAATTCAAAGATTGAGCATGGCAAAACTTGAGTACTTACTTCAATTCAAAAATTCAAAAGCAAGAAAAATACCCACTTTATTCATCTTTTTTTCCTACTGAAAACAAGCCAAAAAAATGATTGAAAAACTATAATAGTATATTATGCAACGAGCGGTGAAAAGTGTTCGATTATAAACGTGTGTGTAATTACACGTGTTTATAGTCGAACACTTTTCAACGCGAGTTGCATAAGCTATTTTTCATACTTTACACTGTACTACGCATCATTGTACCTTTTAGTGTTGAATGCAGAAGTAGGTACGTACCTTTATTGGTAACCATAATGATATGGAACTATTTCATTATCATGGATTATTAACAATAGTAATGCACATTTATGGAAGTCATAGAAATAAATAGAATTAAAAACTGAAAATCACTTTTAATAACAAAAATAAAAATAAAACACTTAGAACATTCAGTCCGAAGAAACCAAAGAAAAACAAAACAAAAGAAATTTAAAACTGAACCGTACAATACCCACTTCTTATTCAAAAACGAAAACAAAAAGACTAGTAAGAACTTTGAAAGGAAGATTTCAAAAAAAAAAAAAAAAAAAAAAAAACCAAGGGAAATTAAAAATAAAAAAAATTTAAAAAAAAAAAAAAAAAAAAACAGAACCAAGGGAAATTAAAAATGAACACTTACAAACTAATTATTCAATCACAAATAATAAGTCTTCTTATTCAAGGACAAAAACAAAAAAATGTAGAACATGTTATAAGCATAGGAAAAATTTGTTCAACATTGTACACGAAATCATCGTAAAGCAATGCTTACCATTATATTTCTCAGCGTCGGACAGTTCTAGAAATTTTGCTATTGTTTGAGGCATTTTTGCCATTTCATTCTTCCCAACTGGTTGTTTCGTACAGGTGCTGAATTGATAATTTTATTTAAAAATAGCCGACCCGTTTCTACATTTTTAGGCCTAAGCGATAAGTAGTGCTTTACTACTTTAAATAGTGCGAGTCTTCATCCTCTTTGATGGTGAAGGATCTGTCTGTATGGCTTTTTGTATTTAATACTTCAACTAAGAACATCTCTTTCTCAGGAACATCAGTGATATTATCTATTGTTAGATGAGCTAGTTCGTCACAATGTAAACTGCCAAGCAAGGCAAATATGGAAACGACCTGTTGAAAAATTACTTATTTAGTATAAGAACACAACGTTGAAATGAACACAATTCACATTTTAGAGGCACTCACTTTAGCCAGAAGATGTTCGTCAGATGCTGTATTCAAGAACGTTACTATTTGATTTTCTGTTAGCGTCTTTGCTTTTTTTGCACGGTAATTTGTGTTTTTTCATTTTAGGAATGCTAATAATGTTTGGAATTTACTAATATTGATGTTTTCTTTATACTTGATGGTTGCATGTAAAAATGAGTACTTTGTCCATAATGTGGTGGGAGCGTACTTCTTCGTTTCACAAAGCTCCTCAAAAAATGCTAACATAGCATTCTTGGTAGTACTGCTTACATTGTGTGTTTGCTTCCAATCGTGGAATTGACTGTACATTCTTTCATATAGTTCCGCCGATTGAGCAGGCAGGACATTCGCGGCAACTCTCTGGGCAATCTCCCTTAAATCTGGAATCGCCTTCGGTTTCAGAAAACATACTTATTAATGGTACGAGAAGCTCTTTATAATTTATATTATACATACACAACACAAAAAAATACGCGAAAGTGGAATACCATACACCATTTCACTCTATTTCTAACGCGACGTCCGAAGAAACACCAACCAACTAAAACCAAGCCAACTGCATTTGCAACAAGTTGAACTGTGAAAAACTCTGCGCTATAATGTGAACATTACAGTATTGCCAAATTGCGAAGTTTCAAAAACCACAAGAATCCTGAGGGGGGGAGAAATGTTCGGATTATTCCATAAGAAATCATTTAGGCTGTCTGGAGTATACATATTCGGTTTTCAAAT
>FIZT01005185.1:0-10658 GCA_900065295.1 Paracoccus marginatus
TGCTCCACCTAGGGGTGGCAAATTCCCCTGGATCTGCGTGTAACACTTGGAGGGGGTGATTTTTTCCCCAATACATAATATAACATACGAAGAAATCTAAAAATTGCCCTAGTCAACTTCAGGGGCTGAAATTTTGGCTCTGAGAGTATTTTTTCATGCTCCATCCACCTGTGGAAAAAATTTTTTGATTGGCGTGTAGTGTAACACTTGGGGTAGGTCCCTTGTGAGTCAATTTCCACAATTTTTTTTCAATTTCCTTTCCTAATCGTTGATAAATTATGAAGTACGTTTTTCACTTCAACAAACTCAAAATGTGAGCCCAAAAGGGGAAAGACTAATTCTTAAATTATTTAAGACTTTCGTGTTCTGTGTTAAAATTGATGTTTTTCGACTTCGCAAGTTTGGTGTTTTCTTTTCAAAAAAAAAAAAAAAGGAGAAAAAGAAAAGAAGCGCCAAGTGGGAATGGACCAGGACAGAAATTTTTCAAAGCAGGTTACTGACTGTGAGAAATTTTCTGCCCTTGTGGCCTTTTTCGATTTATTGAAAAAGTGACATGAAAAACGAACCGATAAAATTTTATGTTTTTTTAAAATGCCAAACACGAAAATCACTTTTTAAAAAATGCCAGTGATTCCCTTTCCTTTGAGATCCATCTAGAGTTTTCCGTATTTAATGATTTTTCTGTGATTTGGAAAAAAAATTCAGTTGCAAAAATTGGATCGTTAGAAGAGCCAAAGCCTGTTGTTTAAATTTTCTACTGCGACTGAGTGGGAACCAGGAACGAGATTTTTAGATAATTAATATGAGGAAATAGAGAATTCTTCATAAAAGAACCCATGTTGAAGAATACCTGGGCTCGTTGCATTGCTCAGTGGCATCTTTAAAATTTTCAACTTTCCAAGGTGACAATTTTAAAAAAATTCTGCGCGGTAAAAAATTTGGTAATCTAAAATGCTTTTGAAAATTGACGAATTTTCCAACTTTTTTTTTTACCACATTATGTTTTAATTTTTTTTTTTTGTCATTTTGCCATAAGCTTTTATGAAAGTTTTTATATTATCTATGTTTTTAATAATTTTTTTAGTTTGAAGTTGTAATGGATTTTCAAAATTTTGTACTTTTTTTGCAACTGACAAATTTTTCGATGGTGCGAAATTTGATAATTTTTGGTCAATTTTCCAGTTTTTCAAAGTTCATATGAAGGGTCCACGGAAAGAACCGAGTGAGTCCAAAATTTTTCGACATCGAGATTTTGGTATTTTTGGATTTGTCTTGTAGAGCACTATCCCAAAATACCAAAATCTCGAGTTGGAAAAATTTTGGACTTAGTCGGTTCTTTCCGTGGACCCTTCATATGTTTGTCAAAATTTTGTTCTTTTTTCGCACAGAACTTTTTTAAAAAAAATTTTGAGCTTTTACAAATTTGCTAATTTTTCAACTTATTTTTTTTTCATTTCAGATTTTTTATTTATTTTTACTTTTCCAGAAGCTTTTGAGTTTAGACAACTTTTTTGATCACTCAAAATTTTCCTGTATTTCAAGATTCGCTTGATTTTTGTAATCTTGAGAATTTCAACTTCTTCAATTTTTTTATCATTTCCACAATGTTGGGTTTTTTGTAATTTTTTGAAAAGATTTCTCATTCTCATATTTTCAAAGTTGCAATGAATTTTCAAAATTTTGTTAGTTTTTTACAGACAATTTTTTTGGTCTCGTAAGTTTTTTTTTTAATCTTGTTAATTTTTCCACTTTTTTTATTTTCAATTTTTTATAATTTTCATTTTTTTTTTTTTTTAGTTTTTCATAAGCCTTTTGAATTGAAACATTTTATTTTATATTTTTGATCATTTTTTTGATCCCTCTAAATTCTCTAGTTTTTCAAAATTTGGTTAATTTTTGTAATCTTTTCAACTTTCTCGATTATTTTCTTCTCCCTTTCCAATTTTTTTTTCTATTTTCCGAAATCAGTGAACACGATAAATCTTCAATTTTTCGTAAAAAAAAATTGCATGAAAATTTTTGTACATTTTTCGAGTCGTTTTGAAAATTTATCATTTTTGACAATAGTTTTAGTCCTTGAAATTTTACGATCAAGTTCTGCGTGATTTTTCGAAAATAGTTCAAAAATGGTAACGAGTAGAAATGCAGTGTTAAAAATTCATTCTTATACACCACAAAGATATGTACCAGTACCTAATGTGTGCATTGAACACTTACGAGTGAGTGCACCTGTACAAAGAAGATTTGTTGCTTCGGTTCAACTTGTACACACTACCTAGTATTACATATTATACTTATTCGACGTCGGATAATTATTATAACGATGTTTTACCTTAGAAACGTTTACATTTACATTATTTTTCGTCCCAGATATTATTAAGTACTTTATAAAAAGGTAATTAGTAGTTATTCATTCATACGAGTAGTTTTACAATGTGTTAATTGCTACCATAGTAACTGTAAAAACCAGCCAATTAATCACTTTTTGCTTGTGTTTTTTTTTCTGTCTGTTTTTATGTGCGTCTGCGTTGGTTTTATGCTCGTATTCTGTGAAAATGTTCGATGCGAATGATCTGCTCGATGGAACCTTAATCATGTGGCCGGGACGCGCGCAGGGTGTAAGTAATTACATTATTTATGTTTGGTTAATGCATGTATCTTACATACATAAACGCGAATTTACGCGTAGAATTTATCGTTTTGTCTTGAGCCGTACTCGTAAAAACGTTCGTGTAAACGGGTGTTTTTTCGGATGAGTTTATTATCAGTGCATATAGCTAAACGCGCGAGCGAGATGAGATGATGCCCTGTCCGCGTGCGTACTGATATGAGTACCTATTGGGTATCGTCTTCTTTTTTTTGTATTGTGAAAATTTTCACAGATTGGGGACAGCTTTTGTGCGAATGTGGAAATGTACCTAGTACTACTGATACGTGTCAAATCGAGAGGTTCGCACGATAGCATTTATAACTTCGCAGGTATCTGCCCGCGTATTGATTAATCCGTCATGTGAAAATTAATTAGTTCATTAGATGTCAGCATCGAGTGGAATTTCTATGTACGTGATCGATGGTATGAAGGTGATAATTGCTCGATTAATGACAACGTCATTCTCGCAGCGAAGGACTTATTTGTCGACTTGTTCTGGTGGTTTAGAAGAGTAAAAGAATACTAGGTACCGACGACTCGGCGAATAAATAACGAAAGAATGTCTGGCCATTTGGATACCTGGCGCTTGGCTTTATTTGTACATTTTCACCGCGGTGAAGAAATACCTTGTGGCGAGAAAATTCGTATCTGTGAAACGAGAACGATTTTTTTCTGCTTCGAAGGAATGCCGGTAGGAGATGCCCTTGAAGGAGGGTGTCTTGAGGGAAGGATGTGTTCTTGAATTTTTTTTTTTTGAAGAACTGTAAAATGGGATTTTGATTCAAATTATAGTGTTTTCTAATTTTCCATTTTCAAATTTTTTTTCAATTTTTTTTTTTCAAATTTTTATAAATTTTTTTTTTTAATTCAAGAATTTTCTGTTATTTTTGAAATGAAAAAAAAAATGTTGGCAGAGTTTAAAAAATAATTTTCCACAAATTTTGGAAAAAATTCTACTTTCCTGAAAGAATTGAAAAAATTTTCGAGAAGCTACTTTCTCCTTACTTACATATTTTTCGGCCACTCAATCGCAGGTTACAAACAGTTGATTTGATTTCCTGAAGGCGATTCTCGTGTAGAGACTAGAGATACAATTTAAAGTAGCTAAACCCTTTCACTTATTACATCGATAAACAATGTATACCTCAGGTAGGTAAGTCTAGATAGGTCTTCGTACGTGTATTATACACGGTATACATGCACAGAAGGCGGATGAAAGTAACAGCGATAGCGCACGACTCCGGCGTCATACGTCGCCTTATCAAACGAACATATCAATCGCTCTCGGAGCCTAGTCGGGGATGGCGGGCGTGTTCAGTACAGATACTATTTAACGTGGCGAGCCAGAGATTATATGTACCTATACGGTAGCGGCGGTGGTGTAAGGAAAGAAAAAAAATTAAATAACCGGCTATTTGTCGTTAGCGATCGTTTAAAATGAGAATTTCAAACAAAACCCGATTCGTCCATATAATCAGCTCGAGCTCGGCGCACGTACCCGTGTGCCTGTCTCCTTCGACTCGCAAGTTACCAAACACTTGTCCGAGGCAGCTGAAGTCATCATCAGCTGCTTGAAGACATATCGCGTCGCGGTCTATGCAAAACGTAGGTAGATATACCTTATAAAGAGCTATTCTTTTCACATACGTACGTCTATGTATAACTTTACATATACGCACCTCGTACGATTCGTGTCTTCGGTTTTTTTTTTCCTCGTTGAATTTTAGCTCTTTAATTACCGGTATAGCATGGTGGATGTGCCCTTATGTACGATGAGCTACGCGACTCGGGCTTGTCCTCTCGCAATGCTAATAACCTTCGTTCAATTATATTATTGCTACCGCTCGATGCCGCGAGTTTCCTTTAAGGAAAATTATTATAATGTGGCAGTTCACGTAATTTAAAAGCTATACGATCAGGTGTTTGTACCTACTCGTATACGTTGTTGTCGAGAAACGGACGACGGATAGAAAAACAGTGCGTTTTGTGTCTCGCGTTCTTGTCCTAGCCCTCTCCCTCCCCCCTATCGCCAAACGTAGAAAGATGTCCGGTCAGCGATGACGAGCAAATGCGAGTTTTACACGTTTAATTTGCCTTTTTTACTTGTAGATATTTAATCTCGTTGCCCGAACACGTGTTTGTGCACGAAAATACAAGCGTGTATTGTTGATAGGATATTTTGTGTTCGGTTTACGAGTGATTGCCTTATATACCTACTACTGGTACGTAAGGAGTCGTATATGTGTATCTGTAGTTCTGTACATGTTTTAATCTTGTATCGTACGGTGTTTAGAAACGGAAGGAGGGGAAGGGGTGTGTGTATATGTAGTTCCTTTTTCGAACCCTTATGTAACGTAGTATTGACTAGTGAGTACACAAAGCGTAGAATGGTACTTGAAGTTTATTTGTGTTTTTCCTCCCTTCCGAAATTGTCAATAATTGGATTAATTTATCTTTCAAAAATTACCTTTTTTTTAAATAAAATTGTCTGAAATTTGGGTCCTCATTTGTTGAAGGAAATGCATTCGAATTTTGGTTGATTTTTGAAAATCAAGATGCATAATTGAAGATGAAATCAAGTTGAAATTTGATGTAATATCTTATTTTCGACCTGACAATTCAATTAGAAGTGGATTCTAGCAATCTTGAAGTCTTCAAAAATTTTTTGTAATTTTTAATTAGTTACAATCTGGAAAAAATCCCCAAATCCTTAAAGGTGTGATTTTCTAATTTTGCAATGCAATTGGCTCGTGAAATGGGAATGATACTCGTTGGTGACCACGATGATCGATTGTGAGTCACTTTTTCACGTTTCTTTCAGTTCAAATTCAAAATTTTCTATAAAGATTCAATTTTTTGAAAAAACGAAGAATTCCCCGTTGACGTGCATTTTGAGGGCAAAATTTGAAATGAAATCTAAAAACCCGATTTTTGGCCTCTCAAATCGATTGAAAGATGTACCTGAATTTCAATTTCGAATCGTTCAGGAGCTCTCAACGAATTTGTGGAATTTTCAGTTTTCCAAAAAGGCTCCGAAATCTACACAAAACCTCTTTATTACGAACTTTGATAGAACTCATTTTTTTGAAATTCATTTTTGTCTATTGAAAGTCAACACTTTTTTTAGAAGGCCCAAATTTTGGAAAAAAAAAAAAAATCGAAAAATCGCAATAATTTACTGGAGTTGATGAAATTTCTAGGAACCCCTTCGATTCGATTCGAGGCATGGAAAGTTGGACGCGAATCATAATTTGCTTTTTTTGGTCAATCCATACTTCCACCGGGAAGTTTTGATTTTTTTTTTTTCAATCAATCGCTGGAGAAAATTTTGGATTTGAACCGGTGACCCTGGATTTTGAAAAAATGGGTCGTAATAGGACGAGAGAGATGACCAACAAGCTCCCATTCGGGTGTATACATGCTATGTTGACAGAGACAAAACTTCACTTTTGCTTTTGGGAGGGTGAAAGCTACAAATTTGCCGACTGAAATTTGGTGTGGCCCGAGCGAAGCGGGGGCAGAAAGTTTTGGTAATATTTTGAAAATAACTGAAATTTTGGCTTAAAGATAGGGGGTTTTTTCACCTACTTTCTTGTTTTTTGTACTGAAGTTTGAACAAAAATTTTAAAAAACATGGAAGGGAAACATTGGCCCGAGCAGCGAAGTGAGGACAAAAATTTTAGGTAAAATTTGAAAATGAAACTAAAACTTTGACTGAAAAATGACGTATTTTTTGCCTATTTCCATGTTTTTTGTGCTGAAATTTGAACAAAAATTCCAAAAATATGAAGGCATAATGGCACGAGCGAAGCGAGGGCGAAAATTGTAGGTGAAATTTGAAAATGAAACTGGAACTTTGACTGAAAAATAACGTGTTTTTGGCTGATTTTTTGATGCGATAATCAAATATTAAAAATTTTACTATGATGATCGAGAAAGAGTCTAAAAATTTTCAAAATTTGCCGACTTTGATTGGGGGGGGGCCACCCCCTACATTTTCGTCTCTGTTTGTTGAATTGTATGAATTTTATTAGAGCATTTTTGAGAAACTAGAAAAGGCTAAAATTTGCAGGAGGCTGCAGAACTGCTTGAAATTACATACTTCCAATTGATTTGGCAGGTCAAAAATAGGGTATAGCTTCGTGCCACATTTCGACCTTCCAGTTGAATAACGTAAAATTTAGGTCATTTTTTTGCGTAACTTGTTCCTTGATTTTCAAAAATTTGTCAAAATTCAATAGGTATAGGTTTCCCAGTTCCCTTGACCCCTGCAATTTTAGTTACAATAGTAGGTTTGGGTTCTTTTGTGTGATTTTTCGTCTTGTCTGTTTCAAATTTTTTCTGGCAGAGGATGCGCTGGCTACTTCGAAAATCTGTGGATAGAAGCTATGGATCGTCGGTTTTCGGTAAAAAACATCATCTACCAAAGAAACTGATCACGAAATTGTATTCAACAAGTCAATTTACTCCTCTATGCAATTTTTTCGTGATCTCTCTTTGCCTAAAATTGAATTTTTACTGTAAGAATATTTCAAGTTACGACGGGATAGGAGGGTAAATACTGGTCAAATGGAAAGTCCAAAGCCAGATTCGGTTTTTGCGGGCCAGATTACTTTCATCTAGAGACTTTTTACGATAATTTTGGAAAAACTTGAATTTGATTTTTTGACCATTTTTTTTTCTTCTGAAAATGTAGGGGGAAATCGAATTTTTCAAGTTTTGCCAAAATTATCGCGAAAAGTGTCTAAATGGAGGTAATTTGACCTGCAGAGTCTGAATTTGGTATCGGAATTTTCATTTGACCAAAACTGAGCCATTTAAGGGTGAAAAAGGGTGAAAAAATCAGTTTTTTGCATTTTTGAAGGTCTTTCACCCATATAAATGTAAAAAATTCTAAAAATCATGACCGATTCGCCATATTTCATGGGTTATACCGTTGTGCAAAGAATTTTGAACTGAACCATTAAAATTTTTCTCCACCCCACTATACACTTCGTCTGTTTCTTTGTCCAGCGAACAGGTACCAAGCTACCGAGTTACTTGTAGCGAAACTTTCCATGTTATAATTTTATTCGCGGTATAATTTGTTGCATCTTCTACATTATAATATTCTTTAATTAATTTGTTGCATTTTTTTGTTATTTTTCATATGCGGTCGCTGATGAATTTGGTGTGTTCAACGATGTGCAGTATGTAAGTAATAAATTTCACATATACCTTACCTACCTACGTAGATACGTATTATATTCTATCGCATTCGTCCATACTATCGTACTTTTTATTGGGCCAGTGGTGCGGCGATTTTCGTATTCGATAGGTGCGCATCGCATCTTTTATTCATGATAATTAATTTTTGAAAATAATTTGCATAATTCTTCGCGTGCTTTACCGCCATATTGCCGCGGTATAGATGTAAGTATCTACCTATATATGTATGTAGTATGCCGAGGAAATGACTCCGGTAATTAACGAAATAATAAGCCAGTAAATTGAATCGCGATAAAGAGCAAATTAAAATGCAAATTTAACCGAATACGAATAGACTCGGTATGACCTACGTCAATTGGTGAACTTGTCAGGTTATTTTATGGCACAGTGATCGAGTCGACTAGACGATACGGTTGTGGCGGGGTGGACATGAGGATGGGTACGTGATAGACTTACGGGGACGAGCAAAGTGTACGCAGACATATAAAGAGACAGACGAACGATATTATTTCACTATGTGTATGATTTATTTCATTCGACGATGACGTCACAATCGACGATCAATAATTACGTTCTACGTTGAAATGAAATGATCGTCTGCGTCGCGAAGAATATTAAAAAGCTGAACGAAAACCTGATCGTGAAGTTTTTATTTGAAATTATGGAAAAGATTTTCAATCGAGATCGAACAAATATGACGAAGATAATTTGTAAAAAAAAAAAAAAAAAAATGATAAAAAAAGAGAAATCAAAAATAATTGCGACGATCTCTCGATATACCTCGTCCCAAAATAGGAGAGAGGATTTCGTTGGCAAAAATCAGTCCTTATGTTGGAATTATAGTATAGTAGCATTTATACGTATACGTATAGGCCTATATAGCGTAATAAATTAAACTCGTCTTAGAGAATGCAAACACTTGGCGCCACTGTGCACCATTTCCCGTGCGAGTCTGCTGCAGCGCAATCGTACACCGTTGCATCGGCGGCGGATAATTGGAATTGCAAAGTATGTGAAACAATGGATTTTTTTAAGTTCATAGGTCTCTCAATTCCATATTCGTAAACGTATCTGATGATAACGTTTACTTCATACGTCTTTATACGCGAGCGTATATATATTTCTTTCGTATGGTAAATTAAATGCAGTTAACCGCGCAGATTGGAAATTTTCTCATGCGGAAAAGAAGCAATACCGTATATACAAATGGTTAAGTGTATACGTAGAATGTATACATACGGAAGAAGAACTGAAAATCCGGACTCGAGAGAAGGGTAGAAATGTACGAGGAAAAAAAAATTAATTACCGGAAGATATTAATAGCACAGCCACACGTGAAAAATGAAAACAAAATACCTACATAAAAAGCCTACCTATGCTAGGTATATTCTCGAGTGTCGATTTACATATCATCTCCATCATAGCCTTACATACATAATATGATTTGAAATTAAATTGCTTTTCGAATTTCGAGCATATAGGCTTCGTCAGCATGGAGAAGAATCGGCAGACAGTAAAATTGCGGTTTTGTACATACGATACGATAAGAGAGGACAATATTTCACGTGGATTAAAACCGTTAAGAGCCGATTATACGTTTCGGGTGAAGATGATTATGGTGCCAAGCAGCGGTGGCCTATACCTATGCTGGAGAGTGTTCGGGGATATAGGGCTACACCGCCGCAAAATTTCGGAATTGGGAACCGGGTGCCGAGGCTGCGAGATTATACATATAACGAAATAAAATCTCCGAAGGGGAGAGTATATGGAACAGAAAGCGATATGGTATCGCGATTAGAAGATTAAACTTCAACATGCATGTCTGAGTTCATTTAGGTTAACACGAAGATCGGGTAGCGGGTAGTTGGAAATCTTGAAATTGTACGACTTTGGTGCCGAGTATAAAGCCACCGAAATCCGGATGCGACCTTTTTAGAATTAAGCCGGTGACATTCCGCTCATTTGCCTAAGCTGATGAAGAAAAGAGCCACTGGCCTCGTTTCCTCCACAGGCGTGGAAATTTTAGGCTCTGTTTTTACCGCCTCGTCGGCAGTCTGGTGTGAGGTGAGGTCTCGGGTGTGTTTATTTTAGTTATATTTTTTGGAAGCCGTGAAAGGGTCCGGTGGGTTGGTGGAGATCATTTGGCAAAGTTTTTCTTTTTAATTTTTTTAAAATAATTTTTGGCCCGAGAGTTTGTGATTTCTTAGCTGTCGAGTGGTGGAAATTTCGTTTATTAAAAATTTTTATCAACGTGGAACCTTTCACGATTTTTTAGAATAATTTTTTTCACTTTTTTTTGCAAATGAACTTTTTAACTATATTGATTTTTTTTTATTTGATTTTTCTGGGACGATAGATGAAGATCTTCAAAATTGAAAAGTCAGCTGATGAGTATTTCATTTGGAAAATTCATTCGATTGACCATGGTCAAATTTCAAAAAAAAAAAATTCCTGCGGCGTAACTTCTGTATTTGAAGGTTAGGATTTTTTTAGGCTCGAGTTTTAAACTTTTGAGGTTGGTAAAGTCTTCAATGATATGTAGCAGATGATAGAAAAGGGGCATTTGGCTGAAATTTATACCCCAAACTTTTCAGACCATAAGAACCAAATTCCGTCGATTAGTCTCGAATTTCAGTAAGAAGACAGATTCGCCTATTTCACTCGTAGGTATATCCTTTGAAGAACAAAAAAGACCAAATTAGGGTAAGTATTTCGGTTTTTTTGAAGATGTGACAACGTTCCTAGTCCAGGAGAATTAAGGTTGAATGCGGAAAAGTGAGGTAGCAAGCTGATTTTCGGT
>FIZT01005214.1:0-12035 GCA_900065295.1 Paracoccus marginatus
GAGTTTTGATCCAAGAAAAATGGTGATGGTCTAGAAAGATGCAGAAACTCAAATTACATCTTTTAAATACCTACTAACAAGGGTTTCTCACCTCATTTTGACTGGATTGGAACCAATGAAAACGGCATTTTTTTCGAAAGGAGGTGCACTTTGAGGACCTCCTGCGCCCCTCTCCTTGTACTCAGGGGGCTCAAATTTTTTTGGGACGTCCCCCACTCAAAGTAAACTACCTCACCGAATTTGGTCAAAATCCAAGTTATGTTTTTTATTTCACTCCACTCTAATATTATACATGCACAATGCACATAAGGTTACCTACGTAGATATTTGAAAAAATTCAATTTTCTTAATAACGCTTCGAAATAGAAAACCGGCGACAGATTCGTATTCGGCGTGCTCGATTTGATCTGAAAATAATTTTTGAGCTTTCAAAACTGGTCAGAACTCAGAAGCGATTTTTGAAAATTTTCCATCCAAAGGCCAGATCGCCAAATCGTCAGCTGTTGATTTACCTGCATTTTTGAAAAAATTCAATTTTCTCAAAAACGCTTTGAAACTGATAACCAACGTCAGATTCGTGTTCAGCGAGCTCGATTCAGTCGGAAATTAATATTTCAGCTTTCAAAACTGGTAAAAAGCGACTATCGAAAATTTTCCAGGGGTAGACTTGTTGCCTGGTTCTTTATAGAAGCATTTTTGAAAAAATTCAATTCTTTGAAAAACACTTCGGAACTAAAAACCAACGCCAGATTCGTGTTCAGCAGGTCAGGGAACGACTCTCTATAATTTTTTCCAAAAAAAGCTTTTGTTACTCGAACATGCTTTTCTGTCCTAATTCGCCTCTACTGCATTGGTCGAACACACTCCTCGAGAGAAAAATCAACACCTCGGTACTTTATACTCGTATATTTTAAATTTTTAAAAGAAGAACCATAACATTTGTAACCATGTACATATCACAATACGATTTGCAAACAACAATTATTAAAAATACGTGAATTAAGGAACAGCCATTCAACTTCGCTTCAGCATCACAAACTCTGTATCGTATTCGCAAACATTGTTTCAATTTTCAGTTTCCTTTTCCTTTTCGTAATTAAATAGCCTAGATAAATACATACGTACTCGATAGTAATAGAACAAAATAACGATAAATATTGTCGAAGAATGAATGAGCATTGGTATAGTAAAATGAAAACTATCTCTTTAGCAGATACATATAGGTACGCAGGTAGATAAAATACGCATACTTATAAAACCATTCATCTCGCACAAGGCTGTTTTTTTATTCCCAATCCGTTACCGCACAAATAAAGTAGGTACACAACACCTAGCTACTCACGTATTGAAAATTCATATCATAAAAATAAAGAAGAGGGTCGAGAGAGAAAAAAAAACAACAACAAAACAGAAAACAATAAAAATTAAAATAGCAAGTGAAAAGAGGAAAATCGAGATAATAGAAATAAATTGAAAGGAAAGAAAAAAGCGAAGCACGATGAAGAGCAACTACAATAAGCGGAGTAAATAGAAATGAAAATTTAATACTACCTTAAGTAATTTTTTTTTTCCTCAGAATACATTTTCCAGATAGAAGATAAAACAACCTTAAATTTAAAATAAAACGCGTACTTATAGTCTATAACGTATGTAATTCGCGAGAAAGAAGAAATTCTCAAGCTTGCCAATTTTTCCACAGATTATTTCCAACTTCGAGTAAGATTTCCATAGAGTTCAGTATAAAAACGAAAACATTACATATTCGTACAGATAATATTATTTCGTCAAATTCGATACCTATCCAATTTCCAATTTTTTTTCCTTGCTTCAGGAATAAAAAGGTAGAAAAAAAAACGTTTTACTTATGACAAAAGAAAAAAAAATTTAAATATCACAAACTTATTACAAAAAAAAAAAAAAAAAAGCTTAACACATATCAAAATCAGGAACTACTCTCTAGAGCTGGTTAGAAATATAGTAAATATCGATAGCCGAGAAAAAAAATCCTACATACCGAACTCATATTTACCAAGTTGTTTAGCTCGAAATGCGATTTTTAAAATCGTATATTGGCGTAACGATCGATTGATGCCGCGATCGTGAAAAGAAACAAAAAAACACATCAACGCGTTGGTACGTGTATAAATACGCAAACCTTGTTCTTTTACATACATTTACAAGTTCTTTCTTCGAAACAAAATTGCACATTGAAAAATATCGGCGATTGTCATAGTATAACCGTGAATGAAAAAAAAATTGCGCGTATGCGAATAAGTAATTATTATAAATATACGTTACGGTATGTGTTTTTAATAATTACCTAAGAATATAATGCGAACTGTATCGAGTTTTTGATAGGTACGCTTGAAATACATAAATTATTTGATATATTGCTCAAGATTATGGGAAAGGAAGGTATACACTCGTTTTTTTTACATCGGATATTTTTGGACGTTTTAAATACTTTAATTCAACTGAAGAAGGAGAGAGGGGGTAGAAACTGGAAAGTGAATGATTTTCTCATGTTTTGTGAAAAAAAATCTGCGAAAAATTAAAAAAAATACAAAATTTACTTTTTAAAAAATTTAAAAATTTAAAAAACTTTGTTCTCGAACAATGACAAAAATCAGCGAAGGTATAGTAAAATTTTTTTTTCAAAAAAATGAATTCTCGAGAAAATTTTCTTCAATTTTATCAAGAAAACGACTTTTTTTTCAACAAACACAATTTATCCCTGGTTCAATTTTTTTTTTGATCAAACAAAATTTTTAGCAAAAAATGTTTTTAGAAAATTCTCAAAATTTTCCAAGATTATGAAATTGAAAACTTCAATGTTTTGTCAAATTCACAAAAAAATTGAAACCCTTTCATTCCAAATGACATTTTTTAAAAATAAGTTCAAACGATACTCAATGAATAAATGTTTGGAAAAATTAAAAAAATAAAAACAAAAAAAAAAAAACCATTTCATGGAAAACAGAAAAAAATTCATAAAAATCTCAAAATTTGAAAAACTCAATTCTCAAATAATTGGAAAAAATCAGCTTTTCATAAAATTAAAATAAAATGAAATCTCGAGATTTGAGTTTTTTTTTTTTTTTTTTTGAATCAAGTTTTGAGGAGAAAGCGAAATTTTTTTTTTCACAAACACAATTTATCAGTAGTCCGAGTTTTTTCTTGATAAAACAAAATTTTCAGCAAAAAATGTTTTTAAAAAATTCTTAGAATTTTTCAATGTTTTGTCAAATTCACAAAAAAAAAATTGAAACCCTTTTGTTCGAGATGACATTTTTTTAAAATGAGTTCAAACGATATTCGAATGAACAATAATTGGAAAAATAGAGAGAAAAAAAACAGAAATGAAATCATTTTCTCTTCAGAAAAGCACGAAACATAATTTTCAACAAAATTTAAAAATTAACATTGGAAAAATAAATTTAAAAAAAAAAATGTGGTTTTTATAACGACGAAAAATGTAAACATTATTTCAAAAATTTCATTTTCAAAAAAATATTTTAATTTTAATTTTCAAACAGAACAATGAAAAAATAAAATGGTTCACAAAATCGTTGAAAATTCCAGTAGGAGAAAACTTTGTCGTCTTCAACAAGAATAAAAGACAGGAGCCATCGGGAGACACACAACAGGCCAACAGTACTTGCATGATCGCTCTGCAAGTAATGTTTGAAATAAAATGATAAAATTAGAATTCAAAAAAAATTAATCAAATTCAAAAAAAAATAAAAAAGTTATTTACAAGGTAATTCATGATTTTATAATATTTTGGACAATTTAGCAATTTTCAAAAAATTGTCAGTTTTAAAGAATTGCAAAATTTTTCAAAAAATTTTAGATCGTGAAAATTCTTCAACATTTAAAAAATTGTCAAATTTTTTAAAGCTGCCTTATTTTCCAAAACTGTCAAATTTTCAAAAATTGCCCAATCGTTCAGAATTGTAAAAGAGTCTTTAGAAAATTTTTATACCCATGAAAATTATTCTAAAATGTGAAATTTTTCAAAAAATGTCAAAAGTTTCAATTTATTAAAAATTCATTTTATCAATTCAAAATGATTAAGTTGATTTCTCTGTACGAAAGTATGACTTGAGGAAAGAGGACGTGCAGTGTTTCACGAAGACCATAACGCTTCATGCAATCGTTTCACTTTTCCTGTGTCAACTAAATCAACTTCCCTTTCCAGAACGTGTGCAAAAAAGCTTCGCTTCGATAAACTTGAAAAATCCATCGTCAAAAATATTTCCATCAAAATGAGTTCGAACAAAATTTCCAAAGAGAAAAAAAATTCTAGAACAAAAAACACGAAATTCAATAATTGAAAAATCTACCCCTTCTCCCTGAAAAAAATCCCTTCGTACCTTTACTCCAATCTCCAAAATATCCAAACTTCGAGTACCTTTCTTTTCAAAAACTCGATACGAAAAAAAAGTAACCCTAAAACAACTACTCTACGCATTCGCCTAAGCCTAACTGAGTATTTATTTGAATAAGTTTTTTGTTTTTTGCTTACCTACGAAAAAAAAAGAACAAAAAAAACAACAAACGAACAGAATTATTCTAAAATACACGCCACTTAAAATTCTACAAAAAGTAAGACAAAAAAACAAATGCGTTAACGTTTAAAATAATCATGTATAAATATACATATCGTCAAAACTTTTTTATAAAAACGTTATATAAAATTAAATAAATAACACTATCTACGTATATGTATAATATCGTGTAAGATGATTTTTTTTTTGTGAAACAACTTTTTTTTTTCAAATGATTTTCTTATTTTTTCATTTTTTTTTTTTTTTTGAAAATCACGGCCTTGTGCGACGACCTAATTGTCGTACTGCGGAGAGGGGGGAATGAGGGATTTAAAGAAGATAAAAATCTAAGCCATTTAATATTTAATTTTATACGTCTCGCATAGTAATATTATTATAAACATACAAATATGCGTAATTTAAAATTTAAATTTTATTTAAAGAGAAACACTAAGCTAAACAAGAAAGAGAGAGAGAAAAAATAAAACACGGAATAAACAAAAGTATACATAATCATGTATGGTAACAATGAACAGATACGTGCTAAAAAAAAAAAAAAAAAAAAAAAAAAAAAAAAAAAAAAAATTGGGGTAAAAATGATTTTTAAAAAAAAAAAAAAAAAAAAAAAATCGAAAAAACTAAATAAAACTTCGGGTTAAAATGACTTTTAAATCGATCTGGTACATTACGAGGAATATCGACGAATCTATCCCACGCCAGATTCATTTGTACTTTTAGCATGATGTAAAAAAAACAAAACCACGACGGTGCATACTTTTTCAACAAGATATTTGGAAAAAAAAAACAAAAAAAAAACTCGAAAGGTAAAATAGGTAAAATACATTATAATATCATATAGCCCATATATGGCAATAAATTGCTATCGAATATTCTACCTAAAAATGGTATCGTATCGTATCGTATCGTGATATAAGATGATTTGGCGCTTGGGCGAATTTGCTGTTTGCCTTTTCGCAATACCGTATACAAAATACGTACATACGCGAACGCTTCAACTAGCATAAATATTAAGTAAATTTAAAAAACAAAAATGGTATTGCACTGCGCGATGAATGAACGAAAATAATAATAAAAACAATAATAAAAATCGTACGCTATCTGGTGATAACGAGAAAACGAGCCTCGCAAACGATTAAATACGTATTAATACTGATATAATTTTTCCATTAAATACATAAATTTCTAATAGCCAATAGATTCGGCACGTTTGAAAAAATGGTATCCCATTTCGCGTCACAAGTTAAAAACAATAAAATGTAAGACCATTCTTATACGATTTATTCAACTGTTCCTTTGATATTTTTTGAAGAAATGAAAAAAAAAACGGCTCTCTAAAGACAAAACTTGATAATTGTATTCTTATTTACGACGATGGGGCGTTTATATTTTGAAATTTTTTAAAAATAAATTTCTAATTTTAAAACAAAAAAAAAGCATATCGATAACATAACGTCTTCTAACCTGCGGGATAAACAAAAAAAAAAGACAGAAGGTCAATACGCATAGGAAAAAACGAAGGGTGTTGGGTTCGAGAATTACCTACTTACATGACTAGTAATATGTATGAACTAAATCTCTTTCTGGCAGCTGTCTGACTTTCATGGAGCCGTCGGCTCCGCATGAAAACATCCTAGCGCCGGAATCTACGTAAAGTTGCGTAACTCCTTGGCCTATGTGCTTGAAAAAGCTCGACCTGGCGTGTTCGCCGGGGAACGAGCACATCAGCTGGTGGGCGGCTAATCCCCATACCTGCAAAACAAGACGTAATTTCAGAAGTTCTGGAGGAAAAAAAGCGAATAAGGAAAGGATATAGTGGACGTACTTTAATATCACCGTCTGCGGCGCCGGTAACGAAAAATTCCTCGTGCGGGTCTAAGGCTAAACATCTAATGGGTGAGTCGTGCAGTTGCGATCTGTACATCAGACGGCGTTGCCTCAAGTCGAATATGAAAACGTAGCCTTTTTTACCGGCCGATATGAGTAATTGGTGTTGAGGCGCGTATAGTATACTCGAAGCTCCTTGATCGTGGCATTGGAAACCTGCCGAGCAAGAGGAGTGGGTGAAAAAAAAATGTACGATGGTTTATTCGAGTGGTGAAAAAAGGTTAAGAAGATACGAACAAGTGACTAGAGCCTTTCTCTGCGGAAGCAACGAATCCCATAACGCTACGTTTTTACTCTCCGACGAATGGCCTGCCGTCGCTACTAAACTGCACGAGCCCAGAAATACGAAATCGCTGGTTACTTTGTTATGGGTTTGGTAAGTCTGTGAAAAAATGCAGAAGTTGATATGGTCATCATTAGTTGCGTTGCTTTTTCAAGAATAAAAAATCCACTGATTGAGTGGTATCTCATTTACTTCTCTCGTAGGGCACTTTTTTGCGGTTCAAAAAATTTTACTTTTAAATTGAGAACAAAAAATTCTCAATTTTTCAAAAAAATGCAATTATTGAATAGTTTACAATTTTTTCAAAATCTTAATTTGTAATTTTATTTAAAATCAATTTATTGAAACTTTCATTAACTACTGACGTATTCAATTTTGATTTTTTTTAAATGTCATTCTTAATTTTTTCCCTTTATTTGAAATTTTTAAAAAAATTTTTCCACAATTTTTGATAATTTGATAATTTTTTATTCTCGAATTATCATCCTCAATTTTATTTTTATAATTTTGAGGTTCATTTTTTTAATAGAATTTCAATCGTTGAATTGTTTGCAAATTTAATCTCTGTTATTATTATAATTATTATTATTATTTTTTTCACTTCTTTTTTTTTGAAAACTCCATTTTTAAATTTTCTCGAAAGAATCGTCCAATTTTCAATCGAGAATTACCAGCATTGATTTGAAATTGGGCTTTTGAAAAATTTGGGAAAAAGTGCTCCAATTTTTGGCAAATTTAGAAGTTTAATCCTCCCCTTCCCCCCAACCCAAGAAAAAAATAATCCAAAATTCAAGACACAGATCTACAAAAACTAGAATTATACGAATATTTTATAAAAAATTATATGTAAATTCATTTCGAGTTACAAAAAAACACACACTCACATCGTAAAAATCATACTCACAAAGAAGGGTCGATTGTACGAAGGCGATAGGCCAACATTCCACAGAGACAAATTACCATCTCCGTCGGCGACGCCGAATTTATTACCGTGCTGCGAAAATCGTACCCTGGTTACTTTGGCGAAAGTTCCAGCAGGTCTGGGCTCCGATACGGCCTTCACGTGGCCCCATTCCCACATCTGAACCGATCCGTCTTGCGATCCGGTCAAATCTGCGAACATATCGATATTTTCATATTAAATTCCATCTCATCGAGTGAGACGAGCCTTTAGGTGGCTCTCGTATACGGGTACGTCAAAGTCGGTTACTTACACAACGGCAACAAAGGATGAGCGCACATTCTTCGAATATTATCGACACGGTGTTTCAAAACCTGAGCAAAAACCAAGCAAAGTGTTATAAAAACGCAATTCCGAGAGGAAATTAGTATTACTTCGCAAAAGGATGAAGTAAAGTAACTAATCCACAGGGGAAAAAATATATAAATAATAAAAAGCACGAAAAATACTATGTACACGTTTCCAAAACTAGCTATTTATAAAAGACTAGAAAGAATACAGCTATACAAAATGAATAGAAAAAAAAAGGCGATAATACTACAAAGCTATGAAATAAAAAAAATTTCAAAAAAAGTCGATAAGCTCCACTCGGCGTATAATCCTGTTCGTGGTGACATGACAGTGCATCAAGCTCGCGTAGGTACTGTTCATATAGAAAAATTGCATTCGCCGAGTAATTAGGTGATAAAAAAGTCGGTGCACGCGATGAAAAAAATCGTGTGTGTGCGCACATTCGATCAACTTCCTCGTCGTCATCGTCGCGTCGTCGTATCAATTGCACATACGCACACTTCCAATCTCGATCAAATATACGTAAATTGAACGCAGACAAAGAAAGAAATAAGCGAACGAACTCTGCGACTGGGAATAGGGAGGGAAAATCAAGAGGTAGTTTCTTAAAACTAAAAACGAAGCGTCAATATGGGCTATTCGGTTAAAGCGTTTTGTAAAGCGTACATGAAGCGGTGTAGACGACAAAACAAAAACGAAATATACATGATGAATTTTTCTGTTCGAAAATTCAGCTTAGGTATTTATGCGTAGGTATAAAATTATACTTGAATGAACCCACCGGTTTCAGTAAATGACGACTACGATCGATCACAAACTGACAAAAACGTGGATCATGAGAGCCTGGGAAAGTTAATCCTTTCATCTGGTCAGAGTAAGCATGCGAGGGAAAATACAAATCATTTCATTATACCAGTCGTACTCACTCGTACGTCGTATTCGTACGGTTAATTAATCACATAAGCTCGACGGTCGACATTCATAGAGACGATCATACGTTATTGTGCCAATTTATCGTAGTTCACGATTGAGAGAGAGAAAAAAAGTGGTGAATAAGGGACACGCAGAACAAATCACCGATGTAAGTGGCAAGTAGGTACATAAACACGACTAATGACAAGTGTTTGTGTAAGAACGTATAAACGCATTTCAATCACCAATATACTATTACTTATTTTAATATCTATTGAAAAGTAACTCGTCACTGATCAGTGAACTATCGATCGAGTGTAATAATTCATCCCAATCAAACGTATCGTATCGGCTTATATATTTTATTTTTGGACATTTTAAAATACCTTTCCCCTGCAACCGTTTACAGATGGCTCTTCTAGTAAAACTGAAAATGCATAGACGTAGAAGAAGATGAAGTCAACACACTACCACCAGTTTACAGCTATGCTAATAATAGGTACACCCTTTAGGTACTTGAAAAATATAATTTTTAGTATCTAATCTACCTACATTGAGAAATGGATTCAAATTTTCAGGCTACTTTTTAAAAAATGAAAACCAATCCCAAAGCTATAGACGCCACTTGTGAACGTCTTCTAGATCTACAGTTCGGAATGCGGTAATCGCGGTGGTTACTCGTTAACCAAAACGTACAGAATATTTCTTTACAATTTAGCATGAATTGTTGCTCAAAAAATTTGTAAGTTCAAATATTAATTTTTCAAATTTTTTTAAAAAGTACCTACAATACTTACACAGAAATTTTTTCCAAAAAATCACCAAATTTCTTTTTTTAAAAATGATTTAATCAACTCAAGAAATCAGTCACACCCCTTTCAAAAAATTGTTAAAATTCTCTTCCCCTCCCCCTTGAAATAAGAAAACTGTGAATATCTGTCCAAGAATTCGTTCGACATTTTCAAACAAAAAAATTGTGAAATTGATTCAAAAAAAATAGTTTCTCTCACCAAATCTTTGATTTTTTTGCAACAAAACTGCGAAATTTTTTCCGAAAAAATCCTTTATATAAAAAATTAGTCTAATTCCCCTCAAGATTCTCAAATTATTTCACAAAGTAAATAATCAGAATTTTTACTGACGAAATTGTCAGATTCCTTTTCGAAGAAATTGTTGAATTTTCCACAAAAATTATTGGAATGAGAAGGTTGAATCTTCTCCAAAAAAAGTTTTTAATAATTTTCCAAAAAAAAAATCATCATTTTTCAAGTTTGTAAATTTTATTTTTTAAATTATTTTTTTCCCGATAATTTGAAAAAAAAAAAATTCAAAAAAGAAAATCATTTAATCTTTTTATGTACTTAACAACATATTTTTTTCCTCGAAAAAAATGTGAAATGATCTTCAAAAAAACTGAAAAAATTATCAAATTTCTCAACAACTTTCTAAATTTCCAGATTTCCTTCGGGCGAAATTGCCAAATCTCTCCTCCGCCCCCCCCCCCCCCCCAAAAAAAAAAAACCCCCCCCCCCCCCCCAAAAAAAAAAAAAATTGTTGAGTAATCCTAAAAAAAAATGTTCAATATTCCACCAAGAAAGTTATCAGATTTTTTTCTAATAAAATTGCCAAGTTTTTTCCAAATGAATAATTTCAAACCCTTTTTAAAAAGTTGGTAAAATTTTTCAAAAAAATTTTCTATTTAATTGTTGAATTTTTATGAGGAAAATTTTCCTCAGTCATAGCATAAAAAAATTGTCAATAATTTTCTCAAGAAAATATTCAATTTTTTGGAGAAAAAATCCATTTTTCAGAAATTTTTACCCTATTCTTCGTTATTATCTCCATAATAAATTTACTTTCTTTACACTCAAACAAGTTGTTAATATTATCAACTATTTCCCCCATTAAATTATTCAAATCCCCCCCCCAATCAAATTATTCGAATTTTTCCCCAAAAAAATTGTAACATTTTTCCATTAAAAAAATCGTCAAATTTTTCGCTAAAAAAAATGCGAAATTTTTTTTTCAAATGAATTTTTTTACAAACCAAAAACTGCTCGTAAAAATTTCCCATCCTCGAAATTTCAAAAACTCTCCGAAACAACCCCACCACCGCTCACTTCAGATTAACGTTAGACAATTCAAACGACAAAATACGTACATATTGACAGATCATTCACCTTAGGCACATAAACTATGTAAATAAAAAAAAAAACAGACAGAAAACATGACAGAGAAAGAGAGAGAGAGAGAATATACAAAGCACACAAGTACAGTACGTTAGTCGTTTAAAAAAAAGAGAAATTTACATCACGCCAACTTATCACAGTTAGACAAAAAAAAAACAACAATCACAAAAACCCAAATTGGACTCTTACCGAGGAGGTACTTTTGGTACCCTTTCCCCCTTTCAACACGTATCCACCACCTGCCGACGAGTTCAACTTTTCACTGACTACCTTGTAGATTAAATCATGAAAAAAAGAAAGATAAAAATGATTATTCGTATCGGTCATATTGGTTACGTGGCACTTAAACGCGACCGGGGTACGGGAGGCGCATGGATTAAACTCCTAGGCGAACCAGTACAGAAATATTTGTTGAAATCGCCACGTACATACAAGTAACGCAGCGCAGTATCCTCACGAATAATTCGGCAGAATTCCTTGAGGATACGTTTCCATAATATTACATACGCGATTAATATTATAAAAATATAAGTTTATACTAATCACTGCAACGAAAAAAAAATAATAATAATAATAAATACAAAATATAATACGAGACGTACAGAAAAACACTCGCACTTTCTCATTTTCTCAGGTATTAAATTTTCATTAGATTTTTTTTTCACATTTCCCCAAAAACTCGACCAATTTTCTCTATACGTGCAACGTGTAAACGTGTACTAAATTGATGAGTATTGAAATTTGAATAATAATATTATAAATATTGAAATACAGTATGGCACAAAAGTCTTGTCCACCTCGAATATGTTCTAATATCTCGGGACTGAAAAGAGATATCGGGATGGTTAAAACGGCATTGTGTTCCCAGAGATGAGCGCATGAAGGATCAATGGTCAAAATTTCAGTCCTACAACAGGTTGCCCGCTGATGGAGAAACCGGTTTT
>FIZT01005235.1:0-11917 GCA_900065295.1 Paracoccus marginatus
CATTTTTAATGAAAACTTCGTAGGTTGGCAGTTCTGACCAATGTAAACAGATAGCCACAATGTTGCCAACCTACGATGTTTTCATCAAAAATGTCATTGGGGGGCCAGAATCAACCGGACACCCGGTATAGTCTACAATCCAAGCCCGAAAAAGTGTTCAAATTTCTAGAGCACTTTCTCGGGTATGGATTGTAGACTAATAGGACACGTACCTTTTGAAATTAGCGATTATGTGTTCGACCTGCATCACGCTGGTGTGGTTTCGCTTAACATTCCAGTTATTTAACCAAGTCACCGCTCTGGAATTGAAAATTAATACGAGAGGTTAGGAACATCGAACGACGGAAATTTACATCGAATAGATAATTTTTGCATCGCTTACTGGTCACTGAAGGCTATATAATTATACTTGGCACGAATATTGGCGAACCATTCGACACCTATGTAAATCTGGTAGCCGGGGAAATTGAGAAACTTGGCAATGGGTAGTGGTCTAAGGAAATGAATAATTAAACGCGAACGTGGTACTTGGAAAACATCGACAAATAAATACGAATATTTACCGATTAAGAGGATATAGTATAAGTGGGACTTCGTCGCTAAATCCCAACAAAGTACTTATTTCTTTATAAACGGCAGCGTCGTATTTTCCATTCGTCCAAGTTTTCAAACATACCGCCAAGCTGCTCAGCGCTGTGGGTATGAGCTCGCATAATGTGGCGTAGTGATCGTACCTGGGAAAATATGAATACGTGCTCGATTCAGCAACTTTTAAGATCACAGACGAGTGAGAGAAATCGTTATTTTACCTACTCCAACCGGTCAACGCGATCCCTCGAACGGATTTGAATTTGGGGCGAATTTTGGCCACAACTTCCAACCATTTTTCATGATTACTTATGTGGTGTCCGACAATTGGTAAAATTTGACAACTTCCTGTAGCTCCTTTGAACGCTGAAGCGACCCAGATATTTTCAAACACGTTGCTATATTTTTCCCATAAATCTGCGTCCAGTATAATAATAAATTCGATGCGGTGAAAAAAATTAAATGATTTAAAACTGGGTACCTGTTCCTAATGAAAATGTTTCCACTCTATGGTACTCCCATACCATCGGTTCGACATAATTTCCGATTTCGAATTCTGTAAAATGAAATCGCATATGGTAATAGTTGAATTTGAAACACGGCGAAATTATGTCACCGTTGAAATTACCTTTCAATGTTTTCAAATCAATGGTACGAAGCATATCATCCCACATGATGGGTGTAACATTAGGATAATTTTCTTTAACGAATCGTAAAACAGCTGTTATGTGTTGCATGAATAATTGATGTTTATTATGCTGCTGGCAAGTTTGACAGAATCCCATATGCCACACCTAAGCGCAAAAAAAAACGAAAATATAGTCTCCAAGTTACTGTGGCACCGACGCTCATTTCAAAATACCAACTTCGTCTCCACCGATGTGAATAAATTGACTGTTCGGATGAAGATTGATAATCTGCTTAACCATAGAAGTAACTAACGGTAACGACTCGGGATGCGTTGGACACATTGAACTAGCGTACTTAGGAACTTCTCGCAAATGTTTCCATTTTGGTGTTTTCAATACGAACTGAAAGCCGGATACGAATTGAATTAACAGGTGAACTGAAGAAAACCTACACGATACGTATTTTGGGGCACACCTACTTCTAAATGACCAAAAGTTTGCACCAAAGGTACCACGATCAGATTGTTTTCCTCAGCTAACGATAATATTTTATTCACGTCCGCTACGGTGTATGCCAGTTGCGTATGCAGAGAACCGATGTCTTCTAATTCTCCTTCGTAGGGAAACGTATCTTCCCATTCTATCAATAATCCGGTACCTCCCCATTCGCGGAATACTCTAAACAACTAATAAATTTATGTGAGAAAAAATTCAACGGATACAAAAAATGATATTGTAAAAATTGATTTTAAATTACTTTTTCGAGATAGTCTATCTTCAGTGGACAAACTTTCAAATCCAAATGGATCAACCTGTAACAGAAATTCGTAATAATTCACGTCGCAAAGGTTTATTCAGTTGAGGTCGTTTGTTTATTTACCTTTCTGTTTCAATATTTGAAGAATCCGTTTCCATATTGAATGTACTATCTATACCGGTGCTTACTTTTCATATTTTTTTTTTTCTATCTAGAATACATGAGCGGTATCCATTATCGGAAAATGTACTTAACGCGAAGAGTTTCTTATCGTACCTGCAAAAATAATGCAATCAAACACACATCGAAATCATGCTTTTCATCATATCAGTCGTACGTTTGAAAAAAAAGAAAAGGCAAATAACAAGCTGAAACGAATTCGGTTTGTCGTTGATAAAAAGATTTAATTAAGTGCTGTTTATTATTCTAATTTTTAATTAATTCTAATTTAATGAATAACAGCTAATGACTTACTCTTCGGTTAAAAGTTTACTGATCTATTGTTTATCAAATGTTCTCTTGTATTTTCGATTAATTAACATTATTTAATTAAATTAACTAGAAAATTAAAGTGAGAAAATTGAGAAGATGGTTTCACCGTCGGTATCGTATCAAAAAAAAAAAAAAAATTGGAATACGACGAAGTTTGAATATTTTGATCTGTGTCTGTCTCTGTTTCGGTATGGTTTCGGTTTAGTTTCGGTAAAAAAGTTGAGTACCTACCTAAAGTACCTATTTAAAGTAGTAATGCTGATCGCAAGTCCAAATGCATCATGTAAAAATCTCCATCCATAAAAAAACATGAACATCACATCGGAGTTTTGTTTTTCTTTCTTTCTCGCCGAAGAGCCGAAGTAAGAAAATTGTGCAGCGAAATAATGACAATTTTCCTGTAATTTTTGTTAATTCGTCGTAGTAAAAGTAATATAAAGTCATTTTTTCGAGTACCGCTATCGTAGTATGATATTTAAAAATTAACCACCCAATTTCGATCTGTTCAAAATGGTTAAAAAGCGGAACAATCAGTTACCTGATAACCTACCTCAGCTACAAAATCTAATCAAAAGAGATCCAACTTCGTACAAAGATGAGGTAAATTTAACTACATTACGTTTTCATGATCATTCAGCATTCGTAATTTGTAATTAATTCTTGTACAGTTCTTACAACAACATCGTCACTATCAATCTTTGCTGGAGGTGTTTGCCTTGAATCCGTCAGAATACAATAAAGGCTTGGATGAATTGATCATGTTCAAAGCTCAGGTCGCTCACTGTTACCCAGATGTACTGACGACCTTTGCTGAACAATTAATCAATATTTTGGAAACTCATAACACAATTTTAGACGCTGAAATGAGAATGGTAATACAAACACTGCGTTTATCATCTAACACCTTATTCGTAGGTTTATGTACTTACGATTCTGCTTTCAATTTTAGACCTTCTGTAAAGCGTTAATTCTACTACGAAATAAAGGATTATTGAAGCCGATGGATTTATTGGCTCTTTTTTTCAAATTATTGCGCTGCAAGGATAAACAGTTACGTAAATTTCTGCAAGAGCACATTATCACCGATATTAAAAATATGAACGTGAAGCATAAAGATGCCAAATTAAATACGGTGGGCGAACTTCCACGAAATATTTTATTTTCGAATTTTTGTGTAATTTTAATTCGAATAATTTTATCATTTTCAGAATCTTCAAAATTTTATGTTTACCATGTTGAAAGATAATAACGCTAAAGCTGCTAAAATGTCAGTGGTAAGTATAAAAGTGTGATTAATGAATCCTTCAAAAGAAAATTTTTCAATATTAATTCAATTTTATTTAATGTCTTCTAGAATATCATGATTGACTTGTATAGAAAAAATATATGGAACGATGCGAAAACCGTCAATCTAATTTCTGAAGCATGTTTTTCCAAAATAGTCAAGGTAGTTTTATTTTGTATTTTTAATTTATATTTAAGCGAATTCGGTTTAATTCACCGCTGTTCATGTTACTCAGGTCATGGTAGCAGCTCTTAAATTTTTTGTCACTGTACCATCGAGCAAAGACTCAGACGAAGAGGGATCGTCTTCAGAAGATGTAAGAAATTACAGTTAACCCTTTTCGATGGCGATATTTTTATTAACGGAATCAATTTATGTATTTTTTAGGATACACCAAACGTCAGGGATGTTATGCTGGCGAATAAATATAATAAAAAAACACGTAAAAGAGAAAAAACGTTGAAAAAAGTCAAGAAGATAGTTGAAGTAATTGATCAAAAAAATATATTGAAGCTTCAATTCGACATACTGCAGTTTATTGTATCGCTTGTGCTTGTTTTAGAACACCAAAAAGAAGAAGAAAAATTATACCAACAATTTTCACGCTATTCATCTAATACACGATCCTCAAGGTACGTTTTTTTTTCGCCAGTTTCCTGTCTAATTTTGGTTTCTGAAATTTAAAAGAAAAATTCAACCTACAGGGTTCGCAGAGAAATTATTCAACCAATTAGAAAAAAGACACGATCGAATCGAAGTGAAAATGTTGACTTTGGATCTCGTTTCGAGGTTAATCGGTGTCCACCAGTTGTTCGTTTTCAACTTCTATCCATACGTGCAACGATATTTACAGCCTAAAAGATTCGGTTAGAATTTTTTTCACTTTTTTACCCTTATATTCGTATCTGCTCTAGTCTCTTATCTATTTTTCTATTGCAGAAGTTACAAAATTACTTCAGTTCGTCGCTCAAGCTACTCACGAGTTAGTCCCTCCAGACGTGAGTAGATTTAGTTTTGAAATTTTGCGTATTCGATCGAAAGATACTAATTTGTGATTTCCGTTTAGGTTATGGAACCAGTTTTGAAAACAATAGCTAATAATTTTGTTACCGAAAGAAATTCCTCAGATGTGATGGCCGTTGGGTAAATAATCTTCGATCGTAATTAAACGTTTCTTCTACCGGCGTGATTAATATATGATTTGTTCGCGATAGATTGAACGCTATACGAGAAATGTGCGTTAGATCTCCGCTCATAATGTGGGAAGATTTACTCAGAGATTTGGCGGAATACAAACGTTACCGAGAAAGAAGTGTAATGATGGCGGCCCAAGCTTTAATTCACGTTTACCGTAACTCGATGCCCACAATGTTGCATAAAAAAGATCGGGTAAATATCCTCGCTCTACAGTCGACTTTTCAAATACCGTTTTAATCGTCTCGTTTCATTACTGTTCAGGGCCGACCGACCGAAGCGACTGTCGAAATCAAAGCTCGACAATACGGCCAAGTAGACGCTAAAGAATTCGTGCCAGGAGCTGAGGTAATTTTACAAGAAAACGAATCCGAGGAAGCCGACCCGTCTCAGGACGACGAAGCGGACGATTCCGACGAATGGGTCGACGTTCAGCATTCTTCCGACGAAGAAGAGCAGTCTGACGAAGACGAAGGCAGTGATGAGGAATGCAGCGACGCTGAAGAAGATGATGAAAGCGAAGAGGTATCCGCTGACGAAAGTCAATCTGTAGAGTCTGCTTCGTCTAAACCAATTAATGACGAACCTACCAGAACCAGCATGGGTCCTCCAGCTAATCCGGTTCGTTCATCCCTGATTACGTGTACTTCGATGTACGTATCGTGGTTTTGTTGACGTGCTCGTTATTTTTATAGCCGCCCAAGTCGACGAAAACTTCTAGCGTTGTTAGTAAAAAAGAAATTGTCGCTCAACGACAAGAACAAGCTGCCGAGGTTAGCGTTAGCAGAATATTAACTGACGAAGATTTCAAAAAAATCGAAGCTGCTCAGATGAATAAACAGATCACTTCGGCGAAAGGTAGAAAACGTGTAGCAGAACCTGATACCAATAAGTAGGTTGTTTTTGAAATTTAAACAGCTAGTCAGCTAGGCATTCTGCGGGGGGGGGGGCAGTTTGACAATCTTTACCAACTCTTTCGAATAATATTTTCAGAGGCGAATTGGTCAATTTGGCAGATATAGAAAATATTTTCAAAAAAAGACGTCACGATAAAGAAGCCAGATTGGAAACTGTGATGGTTTGTTTAATGTTTCTTCGAAATTTCACTGTCGTTCGTCCATCAATTTTTAGTACTTGATTACATGTCGTGTTTAATTTCACAGAAAGGAAGAGAAGATCGAGAAAAATTCGGTTTCAAGGATGGTAGACAGAATCCATTTTGCAGTCGAACTAATCGAGAAAGAACTAAAAAGAAAGCTTTCATGATGATAAAGCACAAAGTCAAGTCAAAAACGAAGAAATCATTCAAGGATAAACAGGTGAGTCATAACGCTTTCTTTCGCGTATCTCATCATTGATATTATTTCCCCGAATCTTGATTGAAATGAGTTTGTTTCAGATTCGACTGAGGAACCATCTTCTTAAATTGGGAAAAATGAATTGAAAATCCACTTTGTTTTTTTGATTGGAATTTGTTTTAGTTGAAATAAACAATTTTGATAATCGTGTCGCTGAGTCTATTCATCGATATTACCATATTTCAATTTACCTAATTTTGAGTTCTCAAGATATTGCCTATTTTCGAACCTAACCGGTTGTCTATGATACTCGAGAAAAAATTGAGTCATATTTCTTCATTTTTGAACACCAGAAACGTAGATTGGAATTTGATCGCCGAATTTTTGGTGTTCTCATCGTTGAAAAAACTTTACCTTTCAAGTCATTTCGTTTTTACTCAATTCGAAGATTCGGTAAATAAATTGCTTTCATTACCAACTCTCAAAAAACAGAACAAAAATGAATCCAAGACAAACCAACGATTTTATTTCAATCACACTTCACATTAAATTGCTCGATTAACACCAAATACTATTACAACCTCGGCCTCAAACGGGTGAAAAAAATGGAATTACAACATGGAATCATTTTCGATCGTAAGTAAAAAAAAAAAAATAAAGAAAGAAAATGAGATGCACACAATAAGATGGCGGTTTTCTGCTAGGAACAAAGCGAACTAAATTTAATCAGTCAAAAAAATTACGCCGCTTAATCGACCTCTTCCATTCTGGATAAATCTTCGTCGTCTTCGGCGCTGGCGGCGGGC
Organism: Paracoccus marginatus; assembly: GCA_900065295.1. Taxonomy (NCBI): domain Eukaryota; kingdom Metazoa; phylum Arthropoda; class Insecta; order Hemiptera; family Pseudococcidae; genus Paracoccus; species Paracoccus marginatus. Next base: position 7,050 of record FIZT01005235.1, read on the forward strand.
GCATCGGATTCGATTTTAATATCGTCTTCTTGCATGACGGCGTCGTCTTCGTCGATACCCAGACCCAGTTTGATCATTCGGTAAATTCTGGTGGCGTGAACTTGAGGATCTTCGAGATTGAAGCCGGACGAAAGTAGGGAAGTCTCGAATAACAAAATGACTAAATCTTTAACGGCTTTATCGTTCTTGTCGGCGTCGGCTTTTTGCCTCAGCGTTTCGATGATCGGATGATCGGGATTAATTTCCATATGTTTTTTGGCGGCCATGTAACCCATCGTGGAAGAATCGCGTAAGGCTTGGGCTTTCATGATACGTTCCATATTAGCGGTCCAACCGTATTGCGAAGTAACGATACAGCAAGGCGATTCGACCATTCGATTACTGACGACGACTTTTTCGACTTTCTTGTCTAGGATATCTTTCATGACCTTGCACAGGTTTTCGAATTTAGCCTTGTCTTCTTCTCGCTTTTTCTTTTCTTCTTCGGTTTCGGGTAATTCTAAACCTTCTTTGGTGACAGATACGAGAGTCTTACCGTCGTAGTCTTTCATTTGTTGCACTACGTATTCGTCGATGGGTTCGACCATGTAGACGACTTCGAAACCACGTTTCTTGACACGTTCGACGAACGAAGAATTAGCAACGTGTTCTTTGTTCTCGCCGGTAATGTAGTAAATGTGTTGTTGGTTTTCTTTCATACGCGATACGTAGTCTTTGAACGAGCACATTTCGTCGCCGCTGGCCGAGGTTTGGAAACGTAACAAATCGGAGAGCTTTTTGCGGTTGCCGGTATCTTCGTGGATTCCTAATTTGATATTTTTGCTGAATTGTTCGTAGAACTTTTTGTAGTTATCTTTGTCTTCGGCTAATTCTTCGAATAATTCTAAGCATTTCTTTACGAGATTCTTTCTGATTACTTTCAAGATTTTGTTTTGTTGTAACATTTCACGAGAGATGTTCAAGGGTAAATCTTCGCTATCGACGACGCCCTTCATGAAGCTCAAGTATTCGGGAATGAGATCTTCGCAGTTATCCATGATGAATACACGTCGGACGTACAATTTGATGTTGTTTTTGGTTTTCTTGTTTTGGAATAAATCGAACGGAGCGCGGCGAGGAACGAAGAGTAAAGCTTTGAATTCCAATTGACCTTCGACGGAGAAATGTTTCACAGCGAGATGGTCTTCCCAGTCGTTGGTCAATGATTTGTAAAATTCGCCGTATTCGTCTTGCGTAATATCGTCTGGGTTTCTGGTCCAGATCGGTTTAGTTTTGTTTAATTCTTCATCTTCGATATATTTCTCCTTGATGGTCTTCTTTTTCTTTTTCGTTTCTTCATCTTTCTTTTCGTCGTCTTCGTCGGCGTCTTCGATTTTAGGTTTTTGGTCGCCGCTACCTTCGTCTTTTTCTTCTGGTTTTTCTTCTTCGTCTTCGTCCTCGCTCAGTTCCTTATCGCGTTCTTTTTCGACGACCAATTTAATAGGATAGCCGATGAATTGCGAGTGTTTCTTGACGACTTCTTTGATTTTACGTTCTTCTAAATATTCGGCTTGGTCTTCTTTAATATGCAAGACGATTTTCGTACCACGGCCTAAGGGTTCGCCGGGATCGGGACGGACGGTGAAGGAACCGCCGGCTGAAGATTCCCAGAGGTATTGTTCATCGTCGTTGTGTTTCGACGAGACTACTACTTTATCGGCGACTAAGTAAGCGCTGTAGAAACCGACACCGAATTGACCGATCATCGAGATGTCTGCTCCGGCTTGTAAAGCTTCCATGAAAGCTTTGGTGCCCGATTTGGCAATCGTACCGAGGTTGTTTACAAGGTCGGCTTTCGTCATACCGATACCACTGAAAGATAAAAAACATTGAACGTTAGTATACGCGAAGTAGCATACAAATTAGATGAAAAATTTAAAATTGAACGTTTCACAAAAAATAAATTGAGGATTTAGATAATAGAATCACGCGGGGAGAAAAACGGGCAGTCAATTCGATGATGATGATGCACTACCTTACAAAATACTAATCAATAAACGTGTACTTACGAATCGATTATGGTGAGAGTTCGGTCATTGACGTTTGGAATAATTTTAATGTATAATTCTTTGTTGGATTCCAATTTTTCAGGATTTGTTAGACTTTCGTACCGGATTTTATCTAGAGCCTAAGACAAACACAAGAGGTTATTAGTAATGCTGCAAGTCACTTCGATAACCGTAGCTATTGACTAGATTAGGTACTTACATCGGACGAATTGGAGATCAATTCTCTCAAGAAAATTTCTTTGTTAGAATAGAAAGTGTTGATGATGAGAGACATCAACTGGGCGATTTCCGCCTGGAAAGCGAAGGTTTCAACTTCTTCTTGCATTGCTACGTCTTCAGGCATCTGTAAAAATTTATCAGAGGTGAATCACTGAATAACTGAAAGCTTGAGATGGCAATACAATAAATGATATTTAATTAGAACTGCGCGGTGCACTATTCGTAAATCGAGTCGAAAAATCAATAACAATCAATTTTAGACACTGAGGTGATTACATCACGTATCAAATTTAATAACCAGTTAATTTCAAATGAAATTGCGACTTCATCGCCGATAACGGAACGAATCACAAAATCTACGTTCACGAGAGGCGAACGAAGTTGAATAATAACAACACTACCAAACACTATGTACTACATACACAGAAATTGACGAATGAAAATAACTCTTACCTTTACGCAAAATGTATGAAGTAGACAAAAATTATTTCAAATTTGGAAAGAACACCGCAAGTAACGAATAATTCGATAATCGCTGTTCAACTCGTGGAAACAAAACGAAATCGCGCTAGACACAAACTTAGTAATCGCAAAGCAGAGTACATTCAATATAACAATGAGCTAGCGAAGATGCCGGATTCAATATATAATTTCCATTGGGGAATATTCCAGAAAAACACCGGCTGATTTCAAATTGCACTTCCTCAATCATTCCAGATTCTTCCAGATCCTTCTAGAAAGAGGGCTTTCTGAAAGCTTCTATACGCACACAATGATCACTTTTACACGATAATTACACGCTCTCACGTACGAAAAACTGTAGTAGGTAAACAGTGGCAAGCAAGATAAACAGAAGCACATGTAGCACATGTTTGAAGTCACAGATAAAATCATGCATTTGATCATCCTACTTTTATTTTTATCAGTTGTTTTTCTTTTTCTAGGTTTTTCCAAATTTGAAATTGATGGAATTTTATCGCTTTGACTCAATTCAACATATTTTGCATGTTAGTTTGAGTTTGAATTTGAATTCAACTGAATTATTTGATATTTTTTTGTTTTCTTCGCGATATGTCGAACTCGGGCCCCTTGAATGAAAAGGTATCGTGTGCCGAAACTGTTGCAGATAAAATTGGAAAAGGAAAATTAACTTTTATGAAAAGCGTGTCTTGTACGACAAGCAGAAGATTCATGTGCGAATATACCTGGGTAATACAAAATTTTGATTGTTACCAGTACCAAGAAAGTATAACATCACCATCCTTTTCAGCCGCGAAAAATTCTTACGAGTGGTTTTTGAAAATAAAAACAGAAGTACTGTATGATGTAAAAAATAACGAGCGCTCGAGATATATAGACATTTATTTACTATGGACTGACGAAGCGGTCGAAGAATTTGGCCCTGCTTCGGGAAATTTTGAATTGTTTTTACTAGATTTACATGGTAAAAAAGTGAAATCAACTAATGAAATAAAATTCCATACGGGTACAAATGGGATGCGGAACCTTGTTGGTTCTTCAAAATTTGTTCGTGAAGACAGTAGTTTAGTAAAAAGTATATTGCAACAATCCTCGCCTCCAGGTACCTTGACCATCCTTTGCAAATTATCATTCATCTTACTGAACGACGTCGCTCAGATTTCAAAGCTGTGCAGTCTTACTTCGCCGGATACAAGCGAATCGAATCCTATAGAAGGCTTTGAAAAGTTATTCAACAGTGAAGAAGATAGTGATGTAACGATACATGCTAATGGAAAAATGTACCCTGCGCATAAACTTGTCTTATCAGTGCGCAGTCCCGTATTTAAAGCTATGTTTACGCACGAAATGGTGGAAAATCAGAAAAATCGTATTGACATCAAAGATTTGGACGAGCATGTCTTGGAAGAAATGTTGAGATACATTTATACTGGAAAAGTGCAGAATTTGGAGACGGTAGTTTTCGAATTATTCGTTGCAGCTGAAAAATATGATTTGGACAAATTGAAAATCATGTGCAAAAACAAAATACACAATATGATTTCAGAGGATACAGTCTTAGAAATTTTATTATTTTCCGATACGTATAGCTTGCTGGATTTGAAGACAAGAGCTATCGAGTACATTCAAACGCACGCAAACGAAGCGACGAAATCAACAAGTTGGGAATGGAGCGATCTTACTTCTAGGCCAAATTTGATGAAAGATATCCTCGAAGCTTTCATGAAGTAGTAGATTTCTGTATTTTTATATATTATTTTTTTCAAATCAACGAGTGAAAAGACTGTTAACTGGAAGTTTTTTTATCTAATCTTATAATGGCCTAATCTAATACCTACCTACTTACGTATTGTGTTGAAAGAATCTTATTTTCTCTTGAATCTATTTTGTTTTATGTACCAAGCATAGGCGCCCGGAGCGGGTAGCGGAGGTAGCAGTCGCTACCTCATAAGCTTTTCGTATTTTATTGAAATTTTCTCCTTTTATGTATTAAACATGCTTCATTCTTCTCCCAAGTGTGAAAAATAAGGAAAAAATGCGCTTTTTCAAACCAAAATTGTTTTTTTCCCCCAAAAATTTTCTCAAAATTTTCGCCCTCGCTTCGCTCGGGTCATATTATAA
>FIZT01005249.1:0-17127 GCA_900065295.1 Paracoccus marginatus
ATGAGAAAAAACTCATTTTTGGGTGATGTTTCACCCCCTAAAAAATTTTCCTTCACACTTGGAGCTCTTGGGTTTTATGGGGTAACTATTGAGACTCTTCTGAACACATTCCCACAAAAAAACCGATGTTATACATTTTTTCCACTTTCACCCTGTTTTAAAATTAATTTGCCTGTATTATTTTCAGGGCTTAAAATTTTTTTATTCATTTTCCCCGAAGCGTGTACGTGTGAAAATACTTATTCTTTTTGCAATTGGAAAATGAGATGAATGTAATACAATATTATTTATATTTTCAGATCCGAATATGTTATGTCAACTGATTTTTCAGGAACAAAATGTCACTACAGATGCAATAGAAAATAATAATTTTGTGAGGAAAAAAATACAAAATTTTTTACGATTTGATGAAAATTGATCAAATTTTGATGATACCTACATACCCAGGTTCATAATAAACGATGGAATTACTGTAGGTACTAGGTACCTATGTAATCAAGTACAAGAAATCTGGATTGGAGAATTTTTAAAATTCATATACTAATCGAATCAAAAGATTCATCGATTTCAAATTAATTAAGCAAAGCGGAATTGGATTCTAGGTGAGGTGCATTAGTTGAGTAAACGACCCGGCATGTTGTTATTGTTTGATGAGAATTCGCGTATTTGGTGTTCCTTAAATTCTCGGGATATGCAATTTGAATTTTCTCGTGTTAATATTATTGCAAAATCAGTTTGCCAGACATTTACATAATATTACATTTTTTCTAGACGTTCAATTTGCATGCCACAACGATGGATGGTCGGTGACGAGAAGAGCTATAAGGAGCGTGTGCGTGTGTTATTTTTTTTGAATTATGCTACACGTTATAGGTACTAAAAATCGAAAATGGCAAATAATTGATTTGAATTCTTATACTGAGATAATGTACAAATCATAATTGCTGGGCCATACATAACAGTGGGCTATTAACGTAAGAGCATAAGACCTACCTATATAATGTGTTTGCACTATGGTGTACCTATTTTAAAGGTATAGGAAAAGTAGTTACGGTAGGTAAATGACAAGGGTGGAGTTTGTTTATCAAAGCGTTGACTCATATCCTGTTATAAATTTATTTTCCCTACTTTGCATTTTGTACCTTGCCTTTTATGATTTGCTGTCGTAGCTTTACATACCTAGCAAACCAATACGTGTATGCATTCGGTATGAATACTGAATAATTCTGGGCCTGTTTTGTCATTTAAACGTTTCCTGCCACTGTTGAGTTGAGACCATTCGACTATGACACGTTGCAGTTTCCGTTTACAGCTATTGAGCGTTTTGTTGTAAAATGTCAAATATGCGTCTAAATTTCTCAATGTCGCAGCTTTTTAATGCATTATTTGACAATTGTTGTCTGTTTAGGTAACTGTAACGGAGTAAGCTCGTCAACTTCCTTTTAAAACTGCACAGTGAACATCCTCTTACGTAGTCAGTAAAAAAATGAAATAAAAAAAAAATAGGAAATCAAAATCTAAAAGAACAGTTGCTTTTCCTGTTAAACTTGGTGTAACCTTGAAAACATTACTTTGTGGTACCTTTCGTGATGGAAGAAGGTACCACGAAGTTGTTTTTTATGAGAAAAAAAAATGAGCGAAGATGGTCTACGGATACGGATGGATAGTTCGGCGCAACATGGTATTCAGTGCGTAATGCATATATTCGGTGTTTTCTCGCTGCGTTCACGATGTTGCGGCTGCATACAATAGATTCATCTTGACCTTCAGTTGTCCTACGAGCAGTTTGTGGTTAATGTCCTCTCTCCGAGACAGGTTTGTTTTACTTTTATCCCTCTATCCTAACCTATGAATATTTACACTCGATCTTCTACGCAGATAAATAACCTTCTTTAAAACTTTAGCGATGTTTAAGAAACCTTTCTTAAAAACATTTTTATAGCGCTAGTTCTACGTAACTTCTGTCTAGCCTATATGCCTATACAGACACGCTACATATACACATATAGCGACCGCACTACAAGATGCACCTTTGTTACAATAAAACTGCCATAATATGGATCTAGAGGTAGGTACCTTATTCTTAAAACTTTGAGCACCTACACTGTAAAACTTCGAAGAAAATAATTATCCAAATATAGATAGGTATGGGTTAAATTTAAGTAGGTACTTAATAGAAGAGGTTGAAAGAATTCGTAACAAAAATTCTTCATTTACCCACCTGCTTTAAATTGTCCATTTCTTAAAAAAAATAATAAAAGAATAGGTACCTATTTTATTATTTATTTTTTCCACGACAGTAACGAAATCAAGGAAACAAACCAACCATCACAATTCACAAAGGTATAATTACTACCACGTTTCATTTCACAATCGAACATATTTAAAAGAAAAAATAGAAATAAAATGGATAAATTGAAAAGTTATTATTAACAGAAGCGAATATTTTACTGAAACGTCAAACAAAACCTAATATGTAATTATCGATTCGTAATCGCATGCTAAATTCAGTAGCGATTATCATTGTTAAATTATACAAAATGCAAAGTAAAAAATCTTTTTTTATATTCCAATTTCAGATAACCTATATTTATTTTTAATCGTAAGTTGTAATTCCGTAGTGAAGTTAAACATACTGAACCTGTTAAAATGAACTGAGAAAGACTCGATAAAAAATTTAATCATTAATTTGTTCGTCACGATTTTTGTAAAAAAATTTCGTAAACTTTTGTAAAACGAAAGCGAATTTCTAGATTTTATTTTTACTAAGTACATAGAACGTAGATACCTATAAATTTTTGAATTATTAAATTGATCTTTTCTGAAGTAAGTACCGAATTATTAAGTTTCATTACAGTGAACCTATCATTATTATTTATAAATGTAGATCATATACCTACTTATTTCTGTTTGACTACAAATAAGAGTAACGGTCGTTACCAATTTCTTCTAAAGCAATGGTTAATGGTTATAAGAATAATTTTTCATAAAGTTAATATTTAGGATTAAAGTGAGAGGTTGTTCTCTTTTTAAAAATTTAGTAACAACATACAGTTGCATTTTATGAACCATAGAAATCATAGTAGATAATCATCATAACTTTTAGTCTACCTTAATTATTTTGTTGTACCTAACAGAATTGAGGAAAAAAAAACTTGAAAATTGAAATACACCAGAATAGGTCAGTATATTTTGTCCCAAATAAAAATAAAAGAATCACATGTGCAATTAAAATGATTGAAACTTAAAAGTAGTAAAAAATAAAAGTTGTAGAGATTCATTAATATCATGGAAGATCAAAAGGAATGCATAGAATCAGTCTTGAATAAATATGCACTTGAGTGAGTAGCCGTCAAGGAGAGCAAATGTTTTTTAATAATAATGTAAGTAGGTATGTATTAGAATGAATTGCCAATTTCAGCTGTAGGTATTCGACTAACGAAAAAAACCACGATGCCAAATTCTTCTCTTTCTAACAAACGGATGGAGTAAACAATGCAGTAAGTATTAAGAGTATTCAGAGTTTACCATGGCCAACATGGATCCTCACAGTTTTGCAGCCAAAGTTTCATATCACCAGTCAGCGTATCCATTATTGCAGTATATACCGTCAACTACAAAAAAATTAGAGTGGTGGACCAGTTTAAGGTTGGAGAAAATTTTTTCGTATTCTAGATACATACGTCTAGTGTCCCTTACCTTATTTAATACAGGTACCGTAGAAAGCACATTATATAATGAGTATATGGCATCACGTCTGCCAAAAATTTCAATACACGTCACAGCTGGATTTACACGATCATCAAAAGGAGGCGGGTTTTTCCAATGATCGTAATTAGTTTGAATTAAATACCAAGATTTTTCACTTTTTGCACTATTCAAACTCCATACGTCAAAGTTGTTTCGACCCCTGGTAATTACACAGCCCTTCAAAAAATTCTTTAGTTAATTTCTGGAAAATGGAGCAATCACGATTGTTTTTATTACTAACCTGTTCAGGTTTCGGTCCCGTAAGGATAAAGTAACAAGGAGCTAAAAGGAGAGGCGATGAAAGAAATTTTACGGCTTCTTCGTAACTGTCTGCTTTCTCCATTACTTGGCGCGTCAAAATACCATTCCACTGTTGATCCCTCCGACCAAAAATCCATTCTATAATTCCAATTATACCACCGTTCCATTTGAAACGTTCATTTACTGTTAGACTGAAACGATTCTGGAAAAATAAATTAAAGGAATATTCATTGCTAGCAAACAAGTGCTTCTCTTGAAAAAATATTAATTTATTACACGCGTAGCAAACAGAATCGGAGATTTAATATGCACCTTTTTAATTCCAGTAAGAACGCCAGTGTACCCAGCAAAGCCAACTGAGGTATAAAGAGGTCGCCCGGAACGTTCAAATTCTATTTTCACCATCAAGGGTCTTAAAAGTTCTGCTACCAACCATGTTTTATTCTTTACATCCCATCTGAAAGAAGAAGTCAATGAAAGAAATATTTTACAAGGGTGAGCCGTGAAGTAAACATACAATTACAAAAATTGAGAAAATTTGAAAATATACTAACTAAATGAAAAAGTATATTTATTTATATTATACTTATGTATGAAGAGAAAAATTCCATACCCTAAAAATAATCCGAAATCTAAATTTCGACCATGATACATTTTATTATTAACATCTCGCATAACGATAGAGGTGCACAAGCTGTGAAATTCATAAAAAATATTGTATATGGTTATTTCTCCCACTGAAAGTTCAGTGGCTTCGGATATTCCGATAATTTCTTCATAATATTCCCTCGGTAACGTCCTTGTCAAATAAGGAATATATTTATCTATTACTCGAAATATTTCTGAACCAAACATCGCGTTAGTATTGTTTCGAATTGATTCCAAAAATTTTGTTATCTAAAATTAAAATTTAATTTAAAGAATAAAAATAAATAAAATGTACGATGAATATTTAATCATTACTTGTGGCTTCAAATCGGCAGCAAGCTGTTTCCATCGTTCCACAGGAGAAGCATCCAAGTCTACGTGGTATACGAGAAACTCCCTGTGAAGAGAAAAACCGCAATTGACGCTTCATCAAAAACAACAGGTAAGCACTCACACAAAATCATTTTTAATCACTCACTGGTAAACTGAATTGATCGAAGGAGGAGTTGAATTATGACATTTTTTGAACTGAAATCAATCGTAACGGATAGTTTATTAGCAATATTCCAACTCAGTTTGAGGAAATATTCTAAAATATGGCTTACCGGATAATTTTGCTCGACGGAAGTGATTTCATTTGTAAAAATATCCTGGGTTTGCACGAAAATCTCATGACAAAGAAAATTCCAAAACAATAGATAAGTGAATTGTTTTAACATAATTGACTACAATAGCATTATTGTAGATTATCACAAATATTTCATATTAATGCTTCGTGATAATATAAAGTAAACTTGAAAAATAGGGTACGGATGAAAATGTACAATGTACATTGTACATTACATACCGAATAAAATGGTTAATTTCCGATGATTTTCGATAAAAAGTTCAACATCTTATCACTCGCGTGTTTGTTGTGTTTTCGTTTTTCGTTTTCATAAACAAGACGGCGGGTAAACAGGGTTGTGAAGTTGGAGTATGAAAAAATTCTTATGGTAATTTAATTAAAATGAATAATAAAATAATTGTGCTTGTATTTCGAGCATTTCGAAAAACAATTTTTTTTTTCAAAAAATATATCTGCTCCGTTTGAAAACAATGTAACGGTCAATAATGTTCTTTTTTTGACACTGACACTCTAATATTTTTTTTTCAAAGGTTTGTTGTGACCGAATTTTTTTGTTAACAACATTGTTTCGTTATCATCTTTCGCATTCGCGCTGAAGTTTCCACAATCTGCATTCAAAGTTCAAAGAACCTTTTGAAACTTGAATCTTACTTGAACACTTCGGAATTGATCCAAATCTATTTTTTATGTTGAATCAAAAAGATTATAAAATTTAACAATGTCATCAACGTCTACCGAGCAAACAGAAGATTTACCTTCGCCGGTCAAAAATATAATGGATCCGTTCAGAGATGAAAGGAAAGGCATCGTGCGTGAAGTTGGAAATCAAGCTATCTGGAGTTTATCTTCATGTAAACCAGGTAAATTAGATTTTCTTTCAAATTTCGTTACGTATGCGCGTATTGATTGTGTTTTTTGACAGGTTTTGGCGTCGACCAACTAAGAGACAACTGCCTAGATACGTATTGGCAATCAGATGGTCAACTTCCTCATCTGGTCAATATTCAGTTCCGTCGAAAAACTACAATAAAAGAAATTTATATTTATACAGATTATAAATTGGATGAAAGTTACACGCCCAACAGAATTTCTATCAGAGCAGGTACAAATTTCAACGATCTTCAAGAAATCGAAGTTATAGATTTACATGAACCGGTTGGTTGGGTGAAGATCGCATTGAAAGATATGCACGATAGGCCAATTAGAACGTTTATGATACAAGTAGCAGTGATCAGTAATCATCAAAATGGAAGGGATACTCATATGAGGCAAATTAAAGTTCACTCGCCAATAGATCATACCGGTAACATTATGGGTGACTTCGTTAGCGTAGACATGTTACAGTTCACTTGTATAAGGTGAAATTTGTTTGTCGAGAAAAGAAGAAACACGTATGTTCCAATTGATAGTTCATTTCCACAAGTTGCTCCCATTGTACGTGCATTGACGGTAATCTTTTACTTACAATCACATGTAAATAAATGAAATTTCTTTTATTCATCATTATATTATTCCTTTTCATTCTGTTCTCGTTCTCGGTACTTGAATACGAAATGAATTACTTCTTAAAACACCTTCATTTTCGATGGTTCATGTGACTTCCATACCAATAAAATGAAACCAAAATTGATACAAGGATAAATACTATATTTTATGCGATAAATAAACGAAACTAAATTTACATAATAAATTCACATAGTTATAATCTTACTGCAGGGTAGTGTAACATCAGGGATGAATAATGATAAATAGAAAGCAAATAATAATTTTAAAGACATGGATAATGGAATGCACGTTTAATTAATTGATTTCTTCAAAGGGGTTTGTTTTAATTGCAAAATGATGGAACGCATTCTTGAAGTGTCACGACTGGAACGGTTTGCTTTGGGATTAAAGTCGCATAATTTTGAGATTCGTTCCCATTCGGTACCAGGTTCTATTTCGTCAACATCAGCAATAAACTGTTTTTCAGCATTCCTATCAAAAATAAAAAATTGACCAATGAGAAACTTGATCTAACTCAAGTCGTTATGCGAGTGAATTTAAATGCTGTGCGAATGCATCGTTCAAGCAAAAAGATGCACCTACAGGAAATATGAAACTATTATAATTTTACCTCAAAGATTAGTACCAAGCGGCAGAATAAATAATAAGAGCACGCAAAGCATTTTAATTTCCCAAATTAACTTTGAATAAGTAAGTAAAAGTAGATGAACTGCAAAGCATGAAAGCGCGAATTTTTCTAGACAAAGTACAACTCTGAGTAACTTTGAGGTAAAAGTAAAATTGTTATCGAATCGAACAAATCAGTTTTTGTTCAAATTTCCGTAAGTATTAATGCATGCGAAAGAATAGAAAATTTGCATAATATATGACAAGCGAATAGCAAGAAATGCATAGTACGCATTTGTATAGCTCGAGAATATTTTGGTATACTTACTTAGCTGATTCCCTGATGGCAAAAAATGAAAATAATACATTAATATCATTTGTACAGAAATTGAAGTATGAAAAAAAGAAATCAACTCTTCTTTTCTACATTGGGTAAGACAAAAGCATCGATCAAAGAAAAAAGTCGCTGGTACACGGCGTTATACATACGATGGCAACGATAAGACACGCAGTTTGTAAGTGATAACGTAGTAAGCATTTTACAAAGTATTATAGTGAAGAAGATTTCACACGCTAGTTGAAAACATATCGAGACTTAATAAGGTCAATACCTCCACACATTCAAAGCCTTATTTCCAACACCTCTTCAAAATCAAATCATTCAGCTTGAATCTCTTCAATTAAAATAAAAACCATGCTGTTTTACCTATTAGCTTCTTTGGTTTTCAAAATCAATTCATTATGGTGCTTATACCACTCTTCCAATTCACGTTTGGCAACTGCACGCCACTCTTCTCGTTTTGTTTCTTCTTCAGCATCTAATGGCACGAAGATTCTGAATATTACAAGTGCCTAGGATAAACAGTAATTTATATAACCAAAAATATAAAAATACCTTTTTCTTCCAAACGTTTTCTTTGTTCCTCTCGCCACTTTTTAATTTTTTCAGGTTCTTCACGCTCTACCGGAGGTTTTGTAGAAGCCGAAGGGATTTTAATTCCGTTTTCTTGAATGAAACATTATTTCATAAAAATCACGAACTACATGATTTTAATCATGTTCAATTTCAACGATTACGTGCATACTTAATTACTTACCAACCGGAACCCCATTTCCGTTTACTGTTGGAGCGACAGGAATTGGAGATGTTCGCTGCACCACAGGATTCAAGTCATCTTCTAATCCAGCTAGCTGACTCTGTTCTCTAGCTAAGAATTCTGCCGCTGGGTCTACTTCATTGTCATCAAAATTATCATTTCCAAAAGTCGACATTTCACCCCTACAAAAAAGTAAGATGAGAAACAAAGAAGAAATTAATTATAATGAACGGCGATAACTTACTCGCAGACTTATTAAATCAATTAATGGAGTACTATCATTTATCAAATAATAAAATGTCATCTAGTGTAATCACTTGGTCATCACAGAAAAGTTGGCGATAGTTAAACCTTGAGTCAACTTTTGTTATTGTGAGACAGTTTTCCAAATTTATATACTTGACTGATCGTGAGAAAGAGAAAGAACATACACAGCAATACTTACAGCTCGACAATAAATCCAATTTAGGAATTGTTTTCAAACTTTCAAGAGGTGATGAAGATTAATTGATTAATGATTTTAAAAACAGAACAAATTTCTAAAACAACACGGAAAAAGAAACTTTTCTGCTATGGTCTACTCCCCTAAAAAAATGACACATATCACATTTTGCTTTTCTGCAATAAAATATTATGGAATGGATTTTGACAACAAAAAAAAATAATGGATAGACCATGACCATGGGCAGTGTGGGAAGAAAGTCATGTCATGTCAATACCGTCACAACTACTCACAACCATCACATGTCACATGAGAGATGAGAGGCAGCGACAGCTAGCTATACGCAACTGAAACAAAACGATTGGAAGTTCGTTCAGTTTCGAATTTTATTTTTGTGCTAGAAATTGGGAATTTTTCAAAAAAATATAACTATTAAAAATACTTAAATAAAATTTATCCATAAATTAAAATTTAAAACAAAAAATGTACAACTACCATAAATTGGAAAAAAATGCAAAATTGAAAATGTTGCATTGTTGTGATTCGATTCGCGCGTGTGTTTCCATTCCGTGTTTCGTGTTTGGATGACCCGACTGGACTCGACCGAACGTTTTTGATTTTTACTCCATAATATTTTACAACTCATTGAAAAATTCCCTCCATTTTGTTTTCGTGTGTCAATGCCAAAGATGCCAAACAATATTTATTTTACCAATTTGTAGCTGTAAAGATTGTATATAATTGAAGCTTTCTCAGTTAAATAGTTACTTAATGAGTGCTTCGATGATAAGGTTAATATAGTAATCAACAATTGAAGATATTCGTGCGTTATTTCGTAAGTTCGTCAACTTTGTTTATATTTTATGTGTAGTATGGCCTATGAAACAAACGGCAAAAATGCCGGTCCTGGACGTGATGATGACAAGAAAGTATTCATTGGAGGATTAGGTAGAAACATTACCGAAAACAACATACGAGAATACTTCGGTAAATATGGTGAAATTGTTAATATAGATCTTAAATCCGACCCATTTACCGGACAGTCTCGTGGTTTTGGATTCGTCCAATTCTCTACTTCAGAAACCGTAGATAACGTATTAGCCGAAAATGAACACACCATTGGTAACAAAAAAATTGATGTCAAAAAAGTGACCAAGAAAGTTAATCCTCTTAAATGTAGAATTTTCGTTGGTGGTTTAACGAATGAAATCACCGAAACAGATATTAAGAATTACTTTTCTCAGTACGGTACCATAATCGATTTTCAACATCCATTTGACAAAGCAAAGAATCAACGTAAAGGATTTTGCTTCATAACGTTCGATGATACCGAAGTCGTGAAACAAGTTTTAGCTTCTCCTAAGCAAGTAATAAACGGTAAAGAAGTAGATGTGAAAAAAGTGAAATTTAATCCTGAAACAATGGGTGGACCTGGTGGTCGACCTATGCGAGGAACAAACGTCAACAATCCAGCTGCATACAACTCGAGAGCTTACCCAGCTTACAGTAATCCGACTGCCTATCCTGGTTATGGCTATCCTACGAATCCATATGAGGCATACGGACCCGCTTACGGAGGATACGATTATAGTACGTTAGGTTACGGTGAACCAAATTACGGTGTCCAAGCATACGGCGGCGGTAAATACAGAGATAATATGTATCAGCGTCCAGCTCCGTACTGATGAATATTCATGAAGTGGTTCAAAAATATAGCAAAGATTGTTCAAATTTCGATACCAATGAAAAGGTATCGTATTATGAAGCAGTTAAAATGAATGTTTTCCTGGCTATTCGTGAGTCGATACAGTGTACTCTTTTTTTGTAGAATACTTTGTCAGACTTATTGCTGAAATTTTTCTAAATAAATAGGTATCCTCTATCAGTTTTTTCTCCTTATTTTTTCGTAAGGGTTAAGTTATCGAGGAGCGATTTCTTCTAAATTAGTATTACGTAATTTCTATATTTTTTTTCGTAACTATTATTGTATTGTCTCTAAACCTTAGATCATCGGCTTCAGAAAAAAGACCTAAAATTGAAACATTGCTTTTTGTGTCTGTCTAGTATTTCTTTAAAATTTGGTAATTTTGTAAATAATATTTGATACTTAATATGTATTTATAAAAGCTTGACCTACGAATTCTCTATTTAAAATTAATACACGTAATTTATGTTTTTTTTTTTTTTTTTTTTGATACGAAAGGCTATCAACTTTTACATGCCAATTTGCGTATGTATAAGTAAATGTATGTTATGTGTAAAAATATTTCTGCCAAGTGTTCGCAGAAATATGATGTAAAATAAAATTTTATACTTTGTATGTTACTGTTTCTTTTTTTAAAATATTGCTCGGATACCTCAAATTCAAGTTCTTGAATTTCTATGAAACTTCGTTGAATAGTACTTTCTTAACTGCCGATATAGTATACCCTTAAATACAAAAACTACTTTTCAGGAGCTTGGTCATTATAATTTCTCGGTTACAAAATTGAATATTTCCTAATTTTTTACTAAATTATTATAAATTACAAAATCGCCCACTTGAGTAGGATTAAATCCTAAAAATGTAAAGCTTCCGAAGTTTGAAATATAATTTCTAGAGTAGAAAATAAGCCTTGCTTGAACGAACATTATTCTTTCATGCGAATAATATTCGTATTTTTTTTAATTTGCTGTATTGGAATGTTATTCATTAGATACAATGTTTTCTGTAATTGAAAAGGAATAATATAATTTTATAATTAATGGATTTTTTGTTTTCACTTTTTAGTTCTAAAATTTCTCAATGAGCCGTATCATTCATGAAATTGTCAATTGTTGAAGACATACATCATTGCATACATTTTTTTCTCCAGCGATAATATAACATTAGACGTAATAAACGAGTGTAACCAGTACAAAATTTTTAATTGTATAATTTTTACCTACAGCTAACAGACAACAGGTTTCGTTTGAGATCATAAAATTCAAAAAAAATTCCTAATTTACTTTATATATAAACCTTAATGAAATAATTTTTGGATGATTCATTAGATATGAAAGTTGATTGAGTATTTCTGTTGACCGGGATGTACGTACAATTAATTCACTCAAGTATATGTATTCTTCAATATCGAACTTATTCTTGAACAAAAATGAGAGTGAAACTGAATTTTGTTACAGAATGTCGGTTGAACGAGATACATGAACCTTGACACTCCTAGTGTTAACAGCATTTCATATAGGATCTTCGCAAGTAAGTACAATTACACCACATTAGAGCTGCAATGATTATTATAAAAATAATGTAGAGCCACAAAAGAGGTAATCTTGATGGTAACCAAAGAACATGATATGTAATTTGTTCGTGGTTTTCTCCTGTAAAAATTTAAGGTTATTCTATTATACTCATGTGTAAGTTGGCTTATAATCATGATCAGAAAATCAACATGATCAAGCATACCATGAACAAGAACACCGTAACCTATCTCTGGAGAACCCATCCTATAAGAACAAGTAGGAACAACAATTTCAGTGATGACTGTATAATTTGTAGATTTAGCCGCTTGAAAAGTCCAAGTTGGCATTCCTCCTTTGAAGGCATTGTATATCATATCTTCATAGTAAAGCATTTTGCCATCTTCTCTGAGAGTTAGAAGTGCATATGATTTATGATCGTGGGCAGACAATATAAATTCAGGTTTTGTGCTACGGATCACCTAAGAAATCAGATTTGTAGGTGACATTCAACTTCTGAGATTGAAAATATGAAAAATAAATTTACCTGTTCAGTAAACGGACTCATGACTGTACTTAATGGCATATGTGATATAGCTATCCTAAGCTGAAATTTCCCATTCGATGGTTTATCTTCTAATACAGGATATGTACGTAGTAATTTATTCACCTATCAGCATTTTGAAAGAGGAATAGTGGAACGGTTCAAGTTTCAGTCAGTAAACAAAATGTTCACTTACCTTCACAATTTCTATGTCTTTAATGAAATGAATATCTTCGGTATCGAACTTCTTGCGAAATCTTGCTACATGCTCGCTTCTGATAATCTCATTATTTTCACCACCAATATCATTGTCTCCCGGAATGAAAACCGTCTAGAAAAGAGTTCGCATTTTCCCTTATATTTAAAGCGATAAAATTACAATTAAATTTCTTAAAACTCACCTGTGTATCTGCACTAATCAATTTTTCCAATTGAAATATGGAATGGAATCGATTACAATAGCGGATAAATTGATCTGGCGTCGCTACACTTCCTTCGTCAAATAAATCTCCTAAAAATATTATACCATCTGGTTTCACATATTGCAGTGCTGTAGTAAAAGTATTTCTCAAGTATCTGAAACGTTCCAAATAGATATTTCATTAGAACACGGTATGTATTTTTTCAAGTGTTGACCGTCAATACTAATGTTGAGTTTACCTGTCGCTATCAAATCTGGCAAAAAAATTTTCTTTGTACTCGCCTAAAATTTGTGGGTCTGCTACTAATAAAAGTGTGGTACATTGTTCTGTTTTATTGCATCTTATAGCTGGCCAAGATACAACTGGTTTCAATATGTACACGAGATACTCATTTAAAATTGCTACGAAAGTGAAACTGATGAGTGCAAGTCGAACGGCGGTTATCCTGCGGGAGAAAAAAAGAAAAATTGAAGTTGACGAGTATTTACAACATGCGAACAAATTTCTAACCTCCACGACGTTAAAATTCAATCATTATGAATGCACATTTCTTTTCTTTTCAAATTTGAGCTTTCCTGTAGCATTTGATGGATGTAATCATTTCAAATGAATCAATTTAGCCAAAAAAAACGTTCAATAGCATTTGAAGAACATTAACGTCAGGCGTGAAAAGAATTAAGAATTGAGTATGTAGATAGAATTAGCACTTCCATAAATTAATAAAAAATTTGGATTTAATAATTCTTCATTGTCAAGTTCATATTATTTTACCTCATTATTTATATCATGTAATTCATGTATTTGATAATTATTGCTGTTATTACGCAAATATCTCCCAATATTTAGAGAGACAAAATTTAACATTCGAAGATGAACAATTTTTGTGAAAAGGCGAAAATTCGTCTAGATAGAGAAGTTGCGGTGACAGAAAAACTATAATATTGAATGATGTTTCATTCCACCGGTCTTCTGGAATACTATGAAGGATGATGGATGATTCTAATTGATGTAGTAGTACCTATAAGCGCACACTGCACAGTAATTTATGTCTACGGCTCTATCGAAGTGTTCTATTACACTACCTTCATTTCTTGTAAAAATAGAACGGGTAGTGTAGCGTAGTGTAGTGTTCTATACTACTGATCTATCTAATAAAATAAACTTACTTATAACAAAATGTTATACTACCTATTGTGACGAATCTCTAGTTTTCTACAAGCAAAACGAATGGGAATACATTTCGCCTTCAAGCGGATCATTTACTTGGTTTACTCGCATGGGTCACGTTGTTCTATAATGGAATCTATAGGTGGACTCTACAATACAATGAATCTACCATTCTACTTCCATAAACATCATGATTTCAAACCAATTATTTGAAAATATGAGTTATTGGAAACTTCGTTAGATACTATTTGTATTACTTCAAAGGATAGAAACAATAAATTTAGAAGATGAAAACTACAATTGAAAAAATTTCAACTCATCACGGATCTCAACTGTTTCTTGGAACTTTTCCTCAACATCAGATTTAAAACATATTTTTTAACTAGTAGCATAGAGGGATAACACCGCAGTGTAAAAACTACTAACATAATTATATAGGTGCTTATCGTCTTCGACGGCTTCCCTCGGCTTCTTCAGTTCCTCACCGTTCGCTTCGCGCACGTTCAATACTACACTACCCAGTACCCATCCCTCCCATCCCACTTGGCCGTCGCGCCGTCGCCATCTGTTTCGACTTTCGAGCTTTCAACTTTTAGGTGGTTTTGTTCGTTTCTGCCGTTCCTTTCATTCTTTCTCGATACTAGGGTACTATCGATACTACTCGATAGCTGATAAGTAACTGATAAGAGAATTTTTAAAAAAAAATTATTGTGATGTGATCCTTCAAAGTAATGCATAGTAACAGTAGCTTCGTTCGTTTTATCCAGGGCGAGTAACCCTCGGGGCGACTCGCCCTGGATAAAACGAACAAAGCTACTGTGTTTGTGATTTTCCGGCATCATTTTTTTCTTCGCCTAAATGTTGTGAAACTTGTGATAGCGGTGCCGGTGTTTCTATCAGTCTAAATTTCGCTTTGAAATTGTTTTAATATTTATTGTCTTTTGTGAGCAATATTTGCCCATTAATTCAACGTTATAATGGCGACAAAACCTAAATCCGAGATGACGCCTGAAGAACTGGCGAAAATGGAAGAAGAAGAATTTCAGACCGGACCTTTATTGCTATTGACAGAGTCGGTAAGAGGTAACACGCAGGTTTTAATTCAGTGCAGAAACAACCGAAAACTTCTTGCCAGAGTGAAGGCGTTTGATCGACATTTTAACATGGTATTGGAAAATGTCAAAGAAATGTATGTCGAAAAGCCCAGAACTGGCAAAGGTAAAAAAAAAGCAAAACCTGTCAATGTAGATAGATTCATCTCCAAAATGTTTCTTCGTGGAGACAGTGTAATTTTAATTATTAAAAATCCACTATTGCATTGTAGTAATTGATAAGATGTTTGTTGAGTGTTTTGCGCGTTATCATTTCCATTGATTCATGCAATCCGCCTATCCACTATAAATTTCTATCTCTTAATTGACGAGAGTTGTGTAAAATACTGTATTTATCTGTACGTGTGATAGAAATTTACCAAACCGCATCATGAATCATCGGCCAACAAGAACCTATTATTTAGAAAAGTTCACATTGTATTATCCAATTATAAACTACGTTTTGAAAATACTATCTTTTTAAAAATAAATTTGAATTTAAGAAAATGATTTAAATTTTATTTCCATTTATAAATATCAATCATCACTATAAAATATAAATGAGTAGTATATACAACAAATCTACATTAATCTATTTGGATTCTAGAATGCATATTATCCAATTCATTCGTAATTATTTGCAGTCTTGTTTTCATTCCCTCTTTTCGATTTCTTGACTCTAATACTTTGTTCTTCAATTCAGCCACCTTATTTTCTTTTTGGGATACCATTGCCTTTAATTCCTCTCGGAATTTGATTTTTTCCGCCATAACGATAGCTCTTACGTTGTCATCAACGTTGTGCGAGGGTCTCCTGTAGAATTATCATCGCACGATTGTGAAAATAATAACAAGAATAGAAAAACATCAATTGTTGAATGAAGTCTTACCATGCTCTATCTTGTGAACTGTTTCTTTTACACAATTCTTTCAACTTGGAAAATTCGTTACGAAGATCGTTAGCTTCGTTTTGTTTCTCCAAACAAGAATCCACCTTCTTGGATACTTTTTCAGCCAGTCGCGCGTAAAGACGTCTAACATAATCTGGATTTTTCTTTATGACCGAGAGATCTTTGTATTCGTTGAAGTGAACTTCTTCTCTGTAATCATACGACACTGTTTCACACTACTATTCTATAATGAATACTGCAACAGTTGAATAAAATTACCCCTCAACGTTGAACAGCTGCTGTAATGCTTCTTGAACGACACTGTGTAACAGCTGAATTCTGTCTGCTTCACCGTCATCGTGATTGCAAGACAAAGAGGAACTAGGATTTCCAAAAACTGTATCATCTAACAAATTACTACTCATTTTAAAAATGAACTGATGTACTGTACAGCATTAATCAAAATTTCCAGTTTCACCGAATGAAAAATCATTCAGAACTTAAATGAACACTTTACTTTTATACCGCGAAAACGACTGTTGTCTTGGTAGTTGGTTTTGAACTTTCGACAGTTTTCATTTCAATTTTTTTTATCAATTTTGTTGTGATTTTTGTTTCGTTAAAATCTATCCATGCCAGTTATGCAACGCCATCTTTGAAGAACTTATGGAACCGAAACGTGAACAAAAGACACTTCGCAACACGGCGATGAGTTATTTATTCGGTGGTAGCCTGGAGGTAGGTACCCGAATATTTCATTTTTTCTTCTGTTGTAGACTGCAGTGCAGTGTTCAAAACTTCGAATCAAAGTCATATAGAATAAACAAGTCGGGCAACTGATAGCGGATCCGTAGCTCTCA